>JAMLFY010000007.1:1882146-1899146 GCA_030441495.1 Dalbergia oliveri
TGATGCCTCAAAAAAATTAGGAACCGAATTGTAACTGCTGCTGTCTGAATTGTTGAGACTGAAGTGACAAACTTGCCCGAATTTTTAATCATAGAAATTGATTGAGATAGCTCCTGAAATTTTTACACAAGACTAATAACATGTTGAAATACCTCTGTGAATTTTCTTGTACCTTGATTCCATCGAATTCTAGGGTTAAATATTCTGAGAACACAAGTCTGGACCATGAATTTGTGGCTTCTGACCACCAAATTTGCCTATTTTATTGAAGTAGTTATATAACTCTGATTGCCCTGAAATTTTTACAGGTTGTTTTAGACACATTGAAGTGTCATGTGAAATTTTCCTTAAGGGTGGAATGGTTGTTTGGTATGGTAACAAATTGTTGTGCCTAGAACTTCAACTCTGCCAGAATAATGAGATGTGGAAATGGCTGAAATTCTATGTTAGTATGTGTATATCTTCCTGTGTATATTTGAGACATATGGGGAAAACAGAAACAAGGCTTAGAAAGAGTTGAGAGGGAAGGTAAAAAGAAGGACTTCCCTAGAAAAGTTGTGAGTCGATAGACGTGTCGGCTAGGCATAGACCTGAGTGATCCGAAATGGAAAAAATGAAGTTCGGTGATCTGGATAGGAATGAGCTCATGTCCTAGCAGGCTATGGTCCTCTGTGAAATTGTGAATTTTAAATGTATCTCTTGAGAATAAGCCTTCCCTATGTTGAGAAGATTGAGAAAGACATGAGAAATGGAGTTTCTGATTTTGCATATTATTACTCGATTGATTATTGTAATCCTCAGTTCCCAGCCTCGGGTTTTCAAGATTCCTGAGGTGTTTATATGAATACTGTATATGCATGAGTTGCTTATCCCTTGTATATTGTATGTGGGGGAAACTACCCTCCTGAGAATTTTATATTCACCCCTCCAGTTGTATGTATTTTATTGTTCAGATTCAACAGATGCCATCCCTAGTGTTTTTGTGATTCGCCACAGTGGGTGTGGCAATATGATCCGGCATTGGACTGTATGTACGCGTTGGTTATTCCAGTTTTGATCTATATGTTCTTTGATCGCTCCTTCAGTACCTCGGTCTTCGCCGCGGACTTCGACCCGCTTTTCCTTATGACGGTGTGCCCCTTCACATGGCCCATCCGGAGTAGTGTGAGATCCCCTCGCTCCACCCGTGTATCAGCCCGAGACGCACCCGTTTCGTCATCCTCCTCACTCATCCCTCTGAGGACCCGGACCCAATGGAGGAGAGGTCATCGCTCCGATGGCCAATGGTTCCTGCACGAGGAATAGAGGCCTCTAGAGACGGATGCATTGTACATAGACATAGGATAGTGTTAGGACCTTACCTACCTAGGGCTAATGTACTTTTAGTTTTCTTTTGCTCGTTGTATATGTGCATATGCTATTTTGTCAGCGGGTGTTTGAGTAGGTTAGGTATCAGGTAGGGGGATTAGCCTCGTTCGCATCGAGTCCTGACTTTTCGGGGTCATTTTGTTAGTCTTGCCCTTATGATGTATATATATATAGTGACTGCGACACTATACCCCTATATGTAAATCTCGTTATGATGGTATATGTATTGCGACATTTCGTGTCATTGATTATTTCAACTAGTATAGATCCCGAACTTACCAGTAATACTCTACTAATTACTATGTCCATACTCGAGTAAATGTGGTAATTTGGAGGGTGTTACATGTTACAACATTGATGAGTACGGCTGAAGCACCTATATGAAGTCCCTAAGGATTTGAGGGCTCAGATGGCCTATCTATGGTCGAAGCTGCACACCTTCCATGAGGGTCTTAACCGTTCAACTTATGAATGTTAAAGTAAAGTGCTGGGTGGGAGACAACCTACGTGAAGTTTTTTTTCACCTTCTCTTTTATTTTTTATGCACTTTATTTATTTTAATTTCAGTTTTGAGTCTTGCATCATATTTACTTTTTTGTGTCTTACACCATCCTTTTGGTACCTTAGAGGTTACATGCATAGGCTAACACCACATGCACTTTATTGACTTGCTTGGCATTGACAATTTTCTTTTATTACATGCTTGATGTATTCATTATGTTGTTCGGATTGAGTACATGTATTTTCACCTATGAGATTTTGAGCTTTTTGATTGGATTATCATGTCATACTTCTTTGTTCATGAATGTTTCCTTCTTTGGATTTGTATTCTAGAACTTGCTTAGGGTCTTGTTTGAAAATATATTTCATGTGCATGCTTGAATATGATTTAGGCATTTTTCTTGTTTTTAGCCACTTGCCCATATAGCCACCCTTTACATGTGACCATTGTTTAGCCCCTTTGAGCCTTATTACCCATTCTTTTGTTTTAGCACATCCTTGGCCAAAAGTGAAAAAAACCATGAAATATCCTAACCTTTTAAGCTTAGGAGACCATTTGTGCTTTTTTTATATGTGCTTGAGCATAAGTGTGGGAAAAAGCATGAGGACATGCCCCAATTTAAGTGTGAGAGAGGTACAGTGTGTACAAAAATAAATTCAGCAAGTGGCACAAAAAAAAAAAAGTGCCCTAAGTGAAACGCATAATCCTAACCCTAACACAAAACATAAAAAAATCTCACCTCCCCCATAATGTCGTGGCCAAATAGCCCCATTTCCCCTTCTCATATTTTGATTTCTCAAACACTCTCATACCCACACTCTCTCATTTCTTTCCACCAATTTTTTTGGCCAATACTTGTGTAAAAGAATACTCTTATTATCTCCATCCTGAGCTTTCTTCTTTTTCCCTTTTAAGAACCACCATTGTTACTCCATATCTAAGATCCAAACCTCAAACAAACACACTACCACCATAGATCAACCCCAAAACACATAAGTTTTCATCCACATACACAAGAACGTCACAAAAATCCTTCCCCTTATTTTCTTTTCCTTTGGCTGAAACATACCCTTCCTTTAAGAGAAGATTTTTCTTCTCTTTTCCTTGTAAAGGACCAAGCATTTTAATTTTCAACTAAAAAGCATAGTTGGTAGGGATTTTATTTTATGTTCTTTTTCTCATTTTTCTCTTTTCTTTTTGGTTTTTGGTGTTTGTTGTGATCAAGACTATGGCTTGATGATGATAGTTATGAGACCATTATGTTTATGACCTCTAGAGCTCAAAGCTTGATCCTTTGTTTTCAAAGAAAAGAGTTAAATAATGCACATTTTTCTTTCTTGAATATCTTTGAGCTTGATGATGAGTATAAGAGAACAAGGTTCTTGGAACCATGAAAATGGAGGACTCTAAAGCTCATCATGCCCTTTGAGGGCTAAAGTTCATCCATTGCTTATTTTGTGAGAAAAAGGTTTTTATTTTGTTAAGATTAATAGGGTTGAAAATTTCACTCTTTGATTTTTTGGATTCTTGAGCTCCAATGATATGTAAAAATGAACTTGCATTTAAAGCCTTGCTTTTCATTTTTATATTTTAAGTTGTCACCTTATAATCTTAAAGGCTTAAAAATGAACTTGCATTTCATGTTTATATTTCAAGCATTGCATATCATGTTTATATTTTCAAGTTGTCACCTTATATCCTTAAAGACCTAAAAATGGACTTACATTTCATGTTTATGTTCCAAGCCTTGTATTTCATGTTTATATTTTAAGCCTTGCACATCATGTTTATATTTCCAAATTATCACCTTATACTCTTCAAGGTTTAAAATGAGCTTGCATGGCATATTTATGATCTTGGTCATCACCTATGTCTCTAATGCTCAAGACTTGCCCTTTTTTGTCTTAAATGGAAATTTTGAACACACACACACACACACACACACACACACACACATTTTGGCCAAGAATGGATAATGGGTTTGAACTTGGTTTTATTTTATTTTAAAACTTGAATGTTGTGTCTAAAGTATACAAAGAAATTTTGAAAGAGATGGAAACCCAAAAGGAGCGAAATGTGATTTTTGAGCAAATAGAACCTCATAAATGAAATTTTAAGTTTTGCCATTGTTTTGATAATGAAATTTAATTTCTCAAAGTGTTAAAATGATTTCATGTGTTTTAAATGTCTTAGAATAGCTTTTGAGGAAAAACTAGTAACTAAAAAGGATACAAAAAGTAATTTCTAAAGTTTTTTGTATTTTCAATTTTTGCCACCTTCTAATTGTTGTCACTATTTGGTCCTGTCACACTTTTTGGGTATTTTAAAATATTAATAATTATTGAAAAAATTATATTTAACATCCTAGGTGCCTAAAAGGAAAAAAAAAGGTTCATTTTTTAACCCAAACTGAATGAAAATCCTCTTCTTTTTTTTTTCAAAGGACATCAACCAAAGAAAAGGGAAATTGACCCAAGCATGTAGTAACAAGCCATTCATTTTATATAGAGAAAAAAATCTGATTAAAAAAAAATCTTAACCTCAAAACTTAGAATCTCAAAACAAATCTAACACTTACTGGCCCAAAAACAAAACCCAATAAACAAAAAATATAAATCATAATGAAATAACAATTTTTTTTTTAAAGAAATGATTAAACCGAAGCCCATCAATTGATTTTTCTTTCAAAGAAAGCAAAAGTCTTTTTTTTAGGTTATATTTGAATTCAAAAAAAAAAATACAATCCAACAAGAAACAATTAAAACAAAGCCCAAATCCATGCAACTAAAAAATTAAAATAAAGCCAATGTCTAAGCAACTCACTAACTAAAAGAGAAACAAAATTAATAAAAAATAAAAAAAGTATATCAGTAAAAAGGAAATAAAGTGGTTGGGGTAAGGGATTAATGGGTTTGGTTGTCATTCTTTTGGGAAACAAAACAAAGGGGTTGAGCTTTGGGCAGATAGAGATGTTCATTGATGGAGGAATGAAAGCATACAAGGGAGGAAGGAGGCCACGGTGCTTAGGTTGAGTGGGACGTGATGGTGGCTCCAACGGGTGGTTGGATGCTAATGGTGTTTCAGTGGCGAGGTGGTTCGTGCGGTGGCTGATGGGAGTAGAGGCGGTTGGAAGGCAGATCTGAAGGGGGAGTCGCGGTGCTGTGACCGTGTTATCAGCCGCGAATGGGGAAAGGAAGGAGAGTAGTGGCACGGTGCGTGGTGAAGAAGGAAGGGGCACCGCTCGATTCTTGTGCGGTAGTGGCATAGGGCGAGCAGAGAGATGGCGACGGTGAAACATAAAGGGTGGCCGTATGATGATGAAGATGGTGAGGTAGCAATGATGGAAGATGGGTGATGATGGTGATGATGGAAGCAGCTGGATGGGGTGGTGAAGCACCGCGATGTCGCAGGCTAAGGAGGAGGAGGCTCTGGCAAGCGGGTGGAAGGGAGCTAGCTCCTCCTTCACTTCCTATTTTTTCTTTCAGTTTCCACTCTTTTTTTTTTTTTTTGGTCTTGATAAATTGAGAACTTTGCCTCTAATATGAGATTTTTTGTTAAAATGGACTTTTGACGACTCTAAGCCCAGGTACGCGTGAAATGTAAAGTTTCCGTACCGGACGTAATTGGGTACGGGTAACATTGGGTACGAATAGGTACGCGTGGTTACGTACCTATCACTCTATTTTTTTGAAAAAAAAATTGGGTACGTCTGGGTACGGGGGTAACAGGGTACACGTATATGTCATTTTGACCAAAACACAGCCGTTTTGTTTTTTTTTTTTTTTTGAATGTTGGCCACTTCCCATGTTACCCTAACCAACCCCTTTGACACTTTAACATTGCCGGCCCTAGTACTCAGCATCACCTCTCCCTTCTCCACTTCTTCATTGACGGATGGAGAACGGAGGCCGACCCACCTTGGGGCACCACATCGCAACGGCCACTTGTCCCATCTATTACTACAACCAACCTCTCCAGCGTCACGGAAAGGTTGAAGGCGGGATGGCGCAATGCCCATTGAGCGCGACCCTCACGAAAAGGCGGACCCCAGGCACCACCTTGCATGGCAACGGCGTTACCGAAGGGAGGCCTTCGTGCAGGCAATGGCGGCTTAGAGGAACATTGTTGAGACTATTAGCTGGAACAATGGGAGAGGAATGAGTATATGCAACTTCTTTGTGAACAACCAGGTAAGTTTTTCTCAAATTGTTATGCTTCTGATATATGCAAGTCTATTAATAGCATCTTTAGGATGATTAATGAGGTTGTGAATAATGTTGGTCATGGAAATGTTGTTCAAGTTGTTACTAAGAATGGAGAGAACTATAGGGCTACTAGAAAAATGTTGATGGAGAAAAGAAAGAGAATCTTTTGGACTCATTGTGTTGTTCATTGCAATGATCTAATATTGGAGGAATATGAGAAAAAATAATGTATTTTGGCATTGTTTTGAGTATTGTGGTATTTTAATTTGGAATGTAATGTATTTTAGTATTTTATTAAGAAAGAGTATTTTTAGTATTTTATTTATATCCTATGAAATTTATGATTTTTTTATTATATATATTGGCGTATCCGTATTCCATTTTTTCAAAATTTTAATACCGTACTTGTACCTTACGGGTACGGGTACCATATTGTATTCGGGCAACACATGATGATGATGGATTTGAATTTGGTCTGTGTTTGGCTTGGGAATGACTGGGTCTTGTATGGTTGGATTTTGGTTTTGGCTGGGATTGATTGCTATGACTGATAATTGCTGGGTTTATGGTTTTGTGGATATTGCTTGCTTGAGTCAAGAATGGTGATTCGAAGCCCTCTTTCTGTGAATTTTGATTCTATTTAAACATTAGTGTAGTTTGATTTTTCTAGATGTGGTAGGTGACCTTGTGATCTGGTTGAAAAATTTATCACCGGATTTGTTGCTTGACTTTAGGAATCTAGCACCGCTTTTGAAATTGCATTGTTTGTTTGGCGATCTCTTTTCCTGTTGCATGCTCCTGCTGACTTCCTTCTGTTCGGCGCACTTCTTTTTTTAAGAAAAGGACAAGAATAAGATCGGTGACTTTTTTTTGAAAAAAAAAGAAGGTAAAGATAAGAATGAGATTGGTGCAAGTGCAGGCGCTCCTCAATTCCCTTTTTTTCCTTCTTTTCTAACACGTTTCTTTCTTTTTTTTTTTAAATAAAAAATAAATAAAAATAAAAACGAGTTGAAACCCTTTTTTGTTTTTGGTTTTTTTTTACAACTCAAAAAATGAAATGGGCTTTTTTATTCTTTCTTTTTTTTTTACAACAATAAAATGAAATAGACTTAGATATTTTTGTTTTTCTAAAAATGTAAAAATTATGGGCTAAAAGTGATATTGAGCATTATTAACAAATTATATAAAAATATGTCAATTTTTTGTCTTATGGGTTGGACAAAATCAAGTGTTTACACTTTTTTTTCATTACTTATTAGGATTTGTGATTGAAGTTACTTGAAACTTGATTTGATGTTATTAACATTTTATTACTACTATGATCACAGAATGCTAAGTTTCAGAAGAAAATAACCAAGGATGAATATTCTCATCAACAGAATGGTTTTCATTAGCTAGGAATTAACTCTTAAAATATATTGAATTACTAAGGGATTCTATATATTGTATATGATTGGATTCTTGTGAAGCTTCAATACTTGTTGATTGTTATGCAATGATCCTCTTTGTTTGCATACTTGTGTGTTTGTTCATGAAATTATGTTTGTCTCAATGTTTAGGAATTTATGAAAGGTATATTATTATGGAGGCTGTGAATAATATTGTGAATATGGATGATGAAGATGTTTGTGAAACCCCTAGAATATCTAGAAGTGTTGAGTCATCTAAGAAAGAAATCTCAGGCGTTTGGGGATTTTTTATGAGGAATGCGATAGATGAGGATGGTATAGAAAGAGCCATGTGTAATTACTATGGTCACAACTATGAGTCAAAAAATCCTAAGACTAAGAATAATTATAGAACTTCCCATTTAAGTCGTCATGTAGCAAGTTGCAAAAGCATCGCAAATGCAAATGTCAATAGGGCTAAAATGTTGACTTATCAATAGGGGAAATCAAGTATAATTAAGATCAATCAAAAGATTCATTATGATCTGCTTGCACAAGCTATAATCAAACATGATCTTCCTTTTAACTTTGTTGAGTATGAGAAGATCAATGAATGGGCCAAATATTTGAACCCTAGTGTTGTGATGCATTCTAGGAATATTGTGGTATTAGATGTTCTGAAAATTTACTTAAGAGAAAAGAATAAACTTAAACAAGTGATGTCTAAGATCCTCAATAGGGTTTGTTTAACTTCTTATGTATGGACAACATTTACTATAGAGGGTTATATTTGTTTAACTGTGCAATTTTGTTGATGAAAGTTGGAGACTAACTTGTAGGATCCTTAACTTAAATAAGCCTCTACACACTATGGTTGAATTGGAAGCCATGTTATTTGATTGCCTGAAGCAATAGGGAATTGACAAGGTGTAATACCCCAAAAGTAGAAGCTTTTAGGAAGGTTATGCCTAATCTTAGGAAGGATTTGGAAAATATTTTCTAGGCATCACAAAATTATAATGATACTTATTTGAATATATTAGATATTATTTATATTTAACATGTATTACGTAAACTATTTGTTAGATATTATTTTAACATAGAATTACTAGATATTATATAAGAAGTCATTAATGATTAAATTAATCATGAAATTTATTGACTTGTGAATTATTATTCCAAAAACATAGCGTTTTGTTTAAGTAGTTAAAAATACTATGATTTCAAATTCAAACACAGTACCACATGGTGGTGTTGGTTCGTTCATATATATATATAATGAAATCTTGTAATGGCTGTACACATAGCCAAAAAGAAAAAAAAATCATGTTCCCTTAGTCAAGCCAGGGACGCGGTTGTTCGCATTAGCACGGAGCTTATGTTAACAGGACCGCAGGTTATATTTTTATACTCATAGTATATATTTGGCATATCAAGTATTTTAAACAATCTTCTAAGAACCCTAATCGCCCAAGGATTTTTTCCTAGAGAGAAAAACATGATTCCTCTCAATTTTCTTCGATTAATCTCATCTGATAAGTGATCTTCATGGAATTTACTCAGTTTCTTCCTCTTTTCATCTAGTTTATGAGTTAGGGCATGATTAAGCATGGTTTTCTCACAAATTTCTTCCTCCATACCATCCTAAACTCAGTTTGGGTACTAGAATAAGATTGTTTATGTTTTCATTATATTGTTTGGCGGTTTCGGTCCATTCCTACTCCCTAGGGTCAAATTGTCAGTGGAAGTGCACTCTCGCTACCAACGATGAATGGGTAGTTTCTCATTGCTATATTTTAGCCATTAGAAGTATTTTATAAATTGATTATTATCGCTATTATCATGAAAATCATATTTTGGAAAACCCATGGGACTATTGGTTGTTGCATGATAGTCGAAAGTGTCACGAGTTCAAGTTATATTATATTTTAGCAATATGTGATTTGTTTGACATGATAGGAATCTTTTCATCAAAATAGGTTGACAGTACCAAGTTCACAATTAAAAGTATTATTTAATTATTATATATAAACAATAGGCAAGACATCATAGAATAATTCATATGAATGTTAGAAATTATTATTATCATCTACTTAGTATGTAACGGACTTTTGCTATTGTGTAAAATTACCAGAATGCCCCTAGGTAATTTTACACATAATTTGAGGCCAAATAATCCTCAATAAAGGAATATAACATTAGAGAAACATTATGAGAAATTTGAATAGGATTGTGCGAGAGTCACAAACCCCGATTTTTTTATACGTATAAAATTACCAAAATGCCCTGAGGTCATTTTTACCTAGAAAATCAAAGATAACCAATTCAGATTATCTTTGAGTGGTTAGTTTAATACTTGATGGGGACTATATGTGCCTTGGAGATAAAAATCTCAATTCTCAATTTTTACTGTACGTAAAATTGCCATTTTACCCTTGCAATAATTTTACATGAAATGAGGTAATCTTTGAATTTGGTTTTCACCCAAAGGTTTAAAATGACTATTTCAAGTACAATTTGAGAATGTCCAGTAATTACAAGGAGTTTTTTATGTGAAATTATCTTTTTATCCCTAGCTAATGCTTAATGAGTTTACTTAAGTAATTAAGGCGATATTAGGCCCTAATCCTTTTCGAATTGACTTCATTTATTAACCTTGAGTTAAAAATTAATTACCTAAGGTTTAAAAATAATTACTTGAGGAAATTAGAGCCTAAGATTGCTTAAGGTAAAAATTAAATTTCCTTTCCTTAATCACAAGAACTCATAAAAATTAAGGTTACAATTTTTAGGTAAAATCTAGCACAATTACATTTTCTTAACCTAAGTTTAGAACTTATGTTACAAATTGATTTTAACACAATTGAAATTAACTCTAGTGTATGATTATTCTTTTTACCTTGTCTTGATTTGTCCTAAACACTTAACCTTTTACCCTTTTTCACTAATCTATCAATTCCTAACCTTTTACCTAAATAATTAGACATCTAATACATGTTTTACCACTTGAAAATAATGAGGAATCTGAGCATAAAGGAATCAGAAACCAGCGCCCTTTTTATGCCCATTTCATCATATTTTAATGGTTTTTCCAACAAAGAAACATATCCAACCTTATCACCATTTCTTTAGCTTTCTTTTTCATTGTTTATGGTTATGTTTAATCAAAAGAAAACCCACCCAAATCAGCCATGAAATGATCAGCCACAATGTCTCCCATTAGCATCATATTTTGGTATTTTCATCCATTATACATGAACAAAATTATTACAACCATAAAAGCATTCTTTTTGAAGTTTTCTTTAATTAAAAAATGAAACAAAACCTCCATTTTTCCAGCCAAGAGGCAGCGGCCAAAGCCCTCATACGGCTATAAATAGGTGCTCTTCCATTGCCAAAATGCACACACAAACACTCTTAACCTTAGCACTTGCTTATTTGATAGTTTCCTTACTCAAAGTTTGCTCAAAGTTCTCTAATTCTCTTAAGATTTCAAGCTTTCTTCTTCTTCCTCATTCATATTCAAGAGACTCCATTCTCAACCTCTAGTCAAGCTCTAAATCTCAAGCTACACATTCCAACCATAAATCAACTCCTAAACACATAACCTTTCCATTTCCAAACACAAAAACACAAGAAAAATTCCTCCTCCATTCTAACTATGTAACGCCCAACTTTTCATTTAGAAATTACGAATTACCTAGGTAATTCTTATATAAATTTGAAACCGAACAATCCTCAATAGAGGAATATAACATTAGAAAAGAGGTTATGAGCGATTCCTGCAAGAGTCGCAAGCCCCGAATTTCTGTACGTGTAAAATGACTAAAATGCTTCTAAGGTTATTTTACTCATAAAATGAGGATCGTGGGCCCCCGTTCTCAAGGGATGTTCTGAGGATAATAGGGGATTGTTTGTGTTATGTGTGTTAATAGAGGAGAAGAATCTCAATTTTGAGTTTCGACGCGAAATGACCAAAACGCCTATGCGCTTTTAACTCCGATTGCGTGCCGACTAGCTCGAACCTCACTAAAATGTTTTAAAAGGTGTTTTTAAGCTATGATTGGCCATTGGTTAAGTTGGATGGCCAAAGATTTTTGAGTGAAGTTACGATTTTGCCCTTGTCTTTGTGCAGTTTTGCAAATTTTGAGATTTTTGATTTGTTATAGCAAAACATAAGCAATATTAGGCTCAAATTAAAGCTTATTAAATTCTAATTCTTAATCTAGAGTCAAAATTATTTATTTAAATTGATTAGAACCTAAAATTGCTTAAAACACCCAAATTGCTTACTAATTCACCTAAGCCCTTAATTGCAAATTCTCTAAATTGCAAAGATACTTACCTACACCTAAATAATACATGGAACACACAAATTTCTCTTCCATGGGCTGCAAATGGCCAAAATAATGCAGCCATAATACACCAGAAAATTGCACTAAAACATAATGTCAAAAATTACCATAAAACAAGGAACTTTGAAACATGATTCCATGTTTTAAGCCACCAAATAAGATGATTTTTCCTTCCTTGTTTCCTCCTCAAATTTAGTCAGATTTTCCTCCTCCTCTTGTCCATACATGAGCTTGAATTCTTCTATAAATAGGCATGTTTAGAAGTCATTAGAGGCTTGCTCAAAAATTTCACAACTTCAAGTTTTTCCTAAGCTCAAAAAATTTCTTTCTTTCTTCCCCTTGGCCGAAATTCTTCTTCAACCTTTCAAGGATATTTTGTTTCATTTCACTTCAAGAAAACAAGTTCTCTTCCTTTCCTTCAAATAAAATTAGGTAGGGAGTTGTTTTTAAGCTTAATTTCAAGTATTGATAAGTGTTGTTCTTGGTTAAAAATGATGATTTTATGTACTTTCTTCTTGCTTCATATTTAATTTTCCTTCTCCTTTTCTTCTTGTATATTTTGGCCTTATGGCCTAGATTATGATGAGACTATGGTTTGATGATGATGTTCTTGAGTATTGGTTGCAAAGCTTTCACAAGTTAGACCTCTAAAACTTGAAGGTTTCATTAGTTTTCAAAGTTTTGAAGTAACTATGTTTTTATGATAAAGGTCTTGATTTTAGCACTTGAGAAATATATTGACACTTATGTTTCATTTCTTATTAAGCTTTGTTTTTAGTTTAAAATGATGTTTAACAATTTTTCATTTCTAGATGACTCTTGAACTTCTCATTTTCTTGCCATTTGATTTCGACCCAAGGCCTAAGAAAGTTTTCTAGGATAGCTTAATAATGAAATCTTTAAAGCTCACTTTGTCTTGCTAAGATATATATTGGGTTGAAATTATAATTCTTTTAAAGTCTTGAAAAAGCTCTAGTAAAGAAATAAAATAAACTTGCATCCATGTTTATGTTTATGCCTTGCACAATCATGTTTACTTTCAATGTCATCACTAAATTCTCAAGAATGAATAAATGAACTTGCATATTCATGTTTAAATTTCCAAGCTTGCATTTCATGTTTATGTTTCAAGTTGTCACTTAATCTTCAAAGATAATAAAGAGGATGCATCTCATATTTATTTTATGCTCTCACTTTATTTTATAATGGCTAAAAGAATCAATGCATGACATGTTTATTTTATGTCATCACTTAAAGATTCTAGAGTTCAAAGACTTGCCCAAGTATCACAAGCAAAGTTGGAAAATGGTAGTATCCTAAGGATGCATATTTCCTTAAGATTATTGGAGTCAAAGAATTTATTCTTTAAGAATTCTTGCGATGGAGCATAATAAGAATTCTCTTCTCCCTTCACCGATCCGATTGACTACCACCGCTTCGGTTTCTTATTTTTCTTTTATTAAGATTCTCTTCTCCCTCTCGTCCAGTACGACTACCGCTTCAGTTTCTTGCATCATGTTTACAATTCCAAGTTATCACCTTATAAAGATAAGATTAAAATGAGGTTGCATAGCATGTTTATGATTCTAGTATCACCTAAATCTTTAAAAGTTCAAGACTTGCTCCTTTTATCTTAAGTGAGAATTTTAATCATGAACATTCTTTCAATGTATAAATTGACCTCATGATTAAGGTAGGCCTAAAGTGATTTTTAAATAGCTACTGAGTTGGTTCTATAATTTCTTTCAAGATTACCAAAAGAATTAGTTTCTAAAAGAGTTTTAAGGCTTGAAATGATATTACGGGAAACTAATATCTTGCATGTACTTAAAATGAGATATTAAGCAATTATGTGAGGTTCATGATTCAGCCACTGATCTGAGTTAGTATTACTATGATTTGATATGTTTGAAGTTGTGATAATTATGTTTATTGATAAGAAATAATTCTATGCATGTTAGAAGTGAAATTAGCTACATAAAGCAACCGTAAAGCTTTAAATATGATTTACTGCCTATGCTACCTCATATGGTTTAATAATGTTCTAAAGGCTTATGATGAATGGTAATGATGGTAATTAATCCCTTAGATGCATAATTAATTAGTTTGATAATTGAGGTTACCCGATTCTAGAGTTTCGGTTATTTAGCAGGCTTTGGTAAGGATTTATGATGATGCTTATTAAGTATTTGATTTCATTGAATGATTTCATGGCTTGCATGTTATAGTTGCTGTTGCAAACAATGAGAATGCTTATGCATGAAATAATGAAATATTCTTTGTTATTTAAAAATTTACCCTTCTTGCTGGAAGAAAGTATATTGTAAAAGTGTAATTTGGAAAGGTTCTGGCTAGGAAAGACTTGGTATTTAAGCGTGTCCATTTGTGACCCACCTCTCTTCCTGGAATCTCCAGGTGCATGAATCCAGTTGGTATATATTATTCAGAATAAGACTATAAATGAGAAAAAGTTATAATGATTATGAATTGAGAATTGGATTATGATATAACATGCAAAGACTTAATGGTGACTTAAACATATAAGAAAATGATCCTTTGGACCCATCAGACTATAGGTGGTGAAAAGGTGATTCTTGCCCCCTAGCCTGTTCTCTCAAAAGGGTAGAGTTGGGATGTTAGCTTATCAAAAGGATAAGTATATGCTAGTGACGACTAGTAAGGTATGAGCTCATAACCTAGATTACTCCCAAAAGGGTGAAGTATAGGGTGGCCCAGGAAAATGATGATGAAAGTAACTTTAAGTCACCTAAGAAACTAAGTAAATGTATTATGTGAATATGATGTTTTGCTATGCATAGTATTATGAAATGATGATAAAGAATATGATGTGGTTTTATGCATAATTATGTTATTATATATGAAAGGAAAAGTTCATTATAAACATGACATGCTAAGTTTATGATGCATTATAAGACGCATGATTAAAATGATGAACCTCGATAAAGTATATTTTCAAACTTAATAAATCAATCTTAGCATGCTCACTATTTCATAATGAAACTCGAGGTTCCTGGGGACGATGATGATGACATAATGCATCATGAGGTGAATACCTACTGAGATTCTTTTTATAAGTTTCTCACTCCCTCTATTTTTCTTTCCATCTCGTCTTCAGAAACGGAAGGAAGCATTCGTGAATCACACTGAGGCTTTCACCTGGTAGTGAACTTGATCCTCTAGTTTCACTCGTATATTTAGATATCTATCCCTATCCTTGGAGTGTTATTACTAGGTGCCATTAATGGATGTCCTTCCATCCATATATTATTTATGTTTTGTTAGATTGCCTACACCTAGTCTTATTCTGTTGGTAGGCAAACTATCTATGTGTTATGTAATTATGGATGTTATATGATGGAGCCAATATGATGTGTTTTTCATGCTATATCTGCACATTATTCGCTTTATTTCGATTATTGTTCACGTTATGTGCGGCTCACGTTTTCAATTATGTTTTAAAAAAAAATGGCTTGTAATTTCACTAAGTATTTTCAAAGTATGATAAAGAACTGAAAGCAAAGAGTAAAGTCTAGTAATTAATCAATACAACCTAGGTGTATTCGGTTAATTATTAGGGTGTTACAAACTAGCCTTGGCCGAATTTATCATCTCCATTAGCATCAGATTTTCTTCTTCTTACTTCATATAAGCTCAAGCTTTACCTCAAGAAACAACTTGGTAGGGATTTTATTTCATGTTCTTTCTTTGTTCTTCCTTTAATTTTCGGTTTCTATGGCTTGATAATGACCATGGCTTGATGATGAGGAATCATGGTGGTGGTTGTGAATCCATCATATAATGGACCTCTAAAGCTCAAGGTTTAGTTTTTGTTGTCAAAAGATTAATGGAAAAATTGTTAGTTTCCTTTAAGTTAATTCTTTTTGAGCTTAATGATGAGTTCAAGAGATAAGGTTCTTGGAACCATGGTAATAAGAACTCTAAAGCTCACTTCCTCTTTGTTAAGATTAATTGGAGTTAAAGAGTTCATTCTTTAAAATGTCTTGAGTTTTGAGCTTAACAAGATATAATAAGGAACTTGCATCCATGTTTATGTTTCAAGCTCTTGCATATCATGTTTAAATTGCTAGCCTTGTATATTCATATTTATATTTCAAGCAATCACCATAATTCTTAAAGATAATAATAAGGATTTGCATATCATGTTTAAATTCCAGCCTTGCATAATCATATTTATATTTCAAGTAATCACCTTAATTCTTAAAGATTATAATAAGGATTTGCATATCATGTTTAAATTTTCAGCTTTGCATAATCGTGTTTATATTTCAAGCAATCACCTAAATTCTTGAAGATAATAATGTGGACTTGCATATCATGTTTAATTTCCCAAGTATTGCACATCATGTTTAAATTTCAAGTCATCATTTTAATCTTAAAGATAAGGAAATGAACTTGCACATCATGTTTATATTTCAAGTCTTGCATATCATATTTATATTCCTAAGTTATCACCTTATAATGACTAAGATTAAAAATGAGATTGCATGACATATTTATGATTCTAGTTATCATCTAAATCTCTAAAGCTCAAGACTTGCTTCTTTTATCTTAAATGAAAATTTTCACCATGGACATATTTGCAATATATGATTTCGGCCTCATAATGATGATGGGAATAAAGTGAGTTTTATCTTATGATTTCATAGGTTTTCTTTATCTTGAAATAATTCTAAGAACAACTAGTGACTAGAAATAATTTATGATACAATTTTCAAAGATTTTAGAAATTAAAATAAAAGATTCTGAATTGCTCTCATAAATTCTATAATATGCTATTTGGGATTGTCTAATCGTGTAAGAATTGCTAGTAATTAGTGTAATAATTAATTTTAGCATCTTACGAAAGCCGGTAATTAGAAAAGGGTCAAAAGGCAATTTCTAGAATGCCTCAAAACTTAATTTTCTAAATTTTGCTCAATACTATTTGATACTATTCATGAGGCTAAAAGTATATGAAAATTATTGTAATAATCACTATTGGTCTCCTTGAGGCATAAAAGGATAATTACAAGTGTTAGATTAAACCGATTTGTAGCTTTGACACTGTTTAAAGGCTAACGAGTAAATACCGATAATTTGAGGTTGAAAATAAGAATTGTGTTTGTGATGATCTTTGGTGCATTATGTACATCTTGATAAA
>JAMLFY010000007.1:1899646-1984493 GCA_030441495.1 Dalbergia oliveri
TCTACTAAACTGTTATGAGAAGTTTCTATAAAATCTGCGAGACTGTTAGGGGATTTTATGCAAAGTTTGCTAAACTTTTATGAGATTTATTCATAGCAGAAACTTATAGGACTCCTTACTTTATAATTCTTAAAACTTTCAGGAATTTAAACCAAGTGTATTACTTAGATTTCAAAGTTTTTCTTCTATAGATCAAAATCTTATCCTTTTCATGAAACTTTAGCTTCATACTTCAAAATACCAATCTTTCAGATTTTACAAAACTATTTCTGACTATATCCTGGTAAAATTTCCAGATACCTCAATCTTTTTAAAGGACCAAAAATCTCTTCATTTACTTACTAAATCTCTTCCATGCATTCAATCTATACACAAGACACTTATCTATTTCATCCTTTTACATCTATCAAGTTCATATACATATGCATCTTGAAACAATTCCAGATTTCACAAACATAAATTTCAAACATATTTCAAGAGTTTATCTAGCAAAAATAGCCAAACAATCACAAGTAATAGACATAGAATCTTTCCTACCTTTCTTCCAAGACATTTGCTAAACTTTTCTTTAGCTTTTCCTCCTCTAACTAAAGCTTGAAACCCATTTTCCAGCCACCATATATGCTGCTATTTGGACAGATTTGAAGGGGAAAACAAGGTTTTGGCTCAAGTTTGATGTAGAGGAAATATTCTTAAACTAGTTTAAGGATTAATCTAGGTATATCCTTCAAGAACTTGAAGGTTTCATGGAGTTTCAAAAAGGAAAACTTGAAGATGGTGAAGAGAGAAAGAAGGGGACATGAAGGTTGCTAGGAAGAAGAATAAGACATTTTCATTTTGATTTATATATAAATCACTTACTTGGAGAGTAAGTAGTAAAAAGAGTAAGTATAATTATTTTCAGATCGATTTTCTTGTATCTATATTGAAAATGTCTATATTTATTTGATTGTTCTGAGTAACAATTATCTAGACTTATAATATTCATTATTTAAACTAGTTTCAATGTTTCGTGTAGTCATTACCATTTCGGTATCCAATTGACATAAAAGAAACTTTACCGGGTTACAAATATGTACTTAACCTTATCCTTATTTTTATCTGTGTTCATATACCATTTATAGGGTTCATTCTATATCCCCAATTAAAATATTATTATATTGATTTTTAATAATATTAAATTATTATTTTTTTTTTTACAAACTCCTCATATTATTGTGATCATAAATGTGTCCGTTGAAATTTTCAAAATCCCTATAGATTATTTACAATTAATCATTTTATCACAACATAAAAAATTTGGTTACAACCTCCACTAGCAGCATCTATCATACATCTATCAGGAGGCACCAACCCCTCATAAAAGTATTGAAGGAGGAGTTGTTCTGAATCTAATGATTGGGGCCTTGCACAAAGGAGCTTGAAGTGCTCCCAATATTCATGTAGAGTCTCATCAGTCTAGTAGGTTTCAGAGATCTTTTTGAGAGAAGCCACTCTGAGGCTGAAAATACCTCTCTAAGAAAAGCATCTTCATTCTAGACCTTTATTTACAACCCATCAGGAAGTTTGAAGAACCAATTTTCTATTGCACCCTCTAGGGAGAATAGGAATGCTTCTCAGTTTAACATCATCCACCTCCACCCCATTGGGTCTCATGCCAGAACACACCATATGAGCTCTTTAGGTGGTGGTGTGGTCTCTCTGACAACCCATAGAACTTAGGTAGAGCATGAACCATGTACCCCTTGAGCTCAAAGTCATTGTTAAGCCTGGATTATGTAATGGCCAAAGGTTGCTAGGTAAAATAAGGAGCAATGAGCTCCCTAAGTGTCCCTTGATCTCCCATGTTTGTTGTATCAACTAAACACTAAACAAAGGATTAGAATGCTCAAATTGTTCCCCTTGTTGACGCTTTGCCTATTTGATTTTTCTTAAAGTTTTCTCAATCTCAAGTCAAGAGATATCAAATTTCCAGGAGATAGGGAACGCCCATACAAAGGAACAACCAATTTTTTTTCTTTTTTTTTATTGAATAAGATAAACAACAAAAAATAAAATAAAAATAGTAAATAAATAAAATCTGGAATAGAATAAAATAAAAATAGTAAAAATAAATAACTAATTTTTAATGCTTCCCGACAACAATGCCAAAATTTGAATGAAGGTTGTCGCCTACCTCCTCAAATTAAAAATTAATTTATGCTAAATTGCACTAAGAAAATGTAGTAAAAGGGTACAACATAGATCATCTCTCAAGGAGGCTTCAACACTTAGTTGGGGAAAACTAAGGTTTTGAAGATTAAGAATTCAGCAATTTAAACTTAAAAGATAATAGCAACAAGATAGTAGCGACAATAAGAAGGCACTAGTGAGGTATTCCTAGGATTGGAAATTAATTATCATTGACCAAATACTAAACTCATTGATGGCTACTAGTAATAAATTACTGGCAAGTATACTATTGATTGATCGACCTCTAGAATTTGACCAATGAAAAGAACTAATAAATGAGATCTCAATTTATTTAGAAATCACATTAATTTAATGAACCAATTGCTATAGCCTAACCTTCAATGGAAAGTTAATTATAATGTTCTCCCTCAAACATAAACCAATAGATCTATCAATTTATGCCCAAAGGGTTCCCTAAATAATGATTGCCAATTTAGTTCTTCCAATAAAGATTATAGCAATCACCATAATAGTTATAGGAATAAACTCAGAACATTAAGAAAACCAATGCATTTAATATCAAAAGAGGTCTCAAACATCATTCCAATCCATTCGGAAACCCTTACACTAGTAAAGAAATCTACTCCTCCATCTTCGAAGGATTACAACAATAAAGATAAAACAAAGAACCTAAAAATAATAACAATAATCCTAGACACAATCTCCAAGATAAAGCACCTTCACTAATAGAATCCCTAAGAGAAAGAAGAATAGAGAGAAGGTGTGTGAAAGAAGTTAGAGAGAGAGATTGTAGAGAGAGAATAATAGCAACTAATCCTAGCTTTAGCAATGCAACACTCACCAGAACAATAAGGGCCAAAAATTAATGATTGTCACTCTCGAGCGCTACTAAATGAGTGTTGCTCACCCAAATGTGAGCTTCCACGTTTTTTCTTCCTTTTTGTTTTAGCTTTCCGAATAATTTCCAGCCTTATTCTTGGCATTTTACACTTGATCCAAAGCTCCTGTGCATAAAACCATACTTAAAGAGATAAGTCAAATCAAGGGTGTAATTACAAATTATTCCAAAATCAATACAAAAATCAATAATTCTATTAAAATCACACTAACGCTAATTTTTCCCGTGTAAAATGACCAAAATGCTCCTGAGGTCATTTTACCTGAAAATAAGGATCACCAGTCCAACCTCAAGGGGACGTTTTAATGATTATAGGGGATTATATGTGTTTTGTGTATTAATAGAGAGAAGAATCTCATTTTCAGTTTCAAATGTGCGAAATTACCAAAACACCCATGTGGCTGATTAACGCTGAATGAAGTGCCGATTGACCCTAGATTTCACCCAAAGGTTTTAAATGATGTTTTGAAGCAATGTGTAGCAATTGGTTAAGCTCTGGAGTACCCCGGAGGTTTTTGCTGAAAATTACCATTTTGCCCCCTAAGTGCATTTTAGGCCTAATGATGCGATTAGCAAAACCTAAGCAATATTAGGCTCTAATTAAAGATTAGTAAATTCTAATTACTAATCTAGAGTTAAAATAATTTATTAAGATTGCTTAGAACCTAAGATTGCTTAGATACACCTTAATCTTTGTCTTAAAAATCAAGATGCCATGTCATGGAATCTTGAATAGTGTTTCTCTCCAATTCCTTAAATCAAGGAATTGTGTTTATGAATGATTTTTTTTATATAAAATGATTTTTATTTCACTAATGAAGCAAGACCAACTCCTTAATCATGTCTTGATATCCTTAATTACCCATTGCCTTACCTAAACACTTACTTATAAACTTCTAATCAGAAACCTAATCAAAGATACACCTAAGCACACCTCTAAACCACAATTAGATGACACATTTTCTTCCTCCCTTGGCTGCCGCCTTGGCCAAAGCCATCCCCCCCCCAAAATTATTCATCACATGTTGATTTATTTTACACACAAAGAACCATGCTTTAGGCCATACCTTGGACCATGCTTTAAGCCATACTTCACCATGCTTTGAACCATGCCCAAGACCATACCTTGCAAAAGATATTTTTCTCTTTTTCCTCCTTAAGGCCGATAGCCTCCTTCCCCATTGGCACCTCCATGTGTTGCAATTCTTCTATAAATAAGACACCAAGGAAAGCGTGTAATGTTTTGCTCATTTGTGCAAAGCTTCAAGGTTCCTTTCTTTGAGTTCTTCTTCTACTCCTTCTTCATTTCCTAAACACAAACACCATAAGCCTTTCCCTTAAACACATAGCTATTCCCTTGCAAGATCAAAGGTTTCTCTCTTCAAGCAAGAAACACAACTAAGTAGAGAGTTGTTTTGAGTTTTCTTTCTCTATTTTTCCTCTTATGTTTTCAGATTTAATGATCCATGAAATGGATAATTTTTTAGTTGAGTTGTTTTCTTCTTATTCTTCTTCCTTTTCAATTTTGATCTTTCCTTTTCTTTCTCCCTCTTTGGTTTTGTTGTTGTTGGATGATTGAAAAGCCATAGCTTGATGATGAGAGATCTTTGTCTTGGTTGTAAAGACCACCACGTGTAGACCTCTAGAGCTCAAGGTTTGCTTCATCTTTGGTTTAAAAAGAATGATGGAAATAAAAAGGTTTTTGGTTGTCCTTGTTAGTTTCTCCTTGAGTTTGATGATAAGTCTAGACAAATGGGGTCCATAGGACCATGGTGTCAAGAGGCTCTAAAACTCATTTCCATTTGGTTAAGATTGATTTGGGGTTGAAAGTTTTATCCTTTAAAGTCTTGATATGAGCTCTAGCAAGATAAAGAAATGGACTTGCATTCATGTTTATATTTCCTTGTTTAGCATATTTACTTTCCAAGTTATCACTTAATAACTAATCTCAAAGCCTACCTATCTCAACCTTAAAGTTGATATGTGATTTAAAGTAAATACTCTAAGGTGCCTAGAGTATTAAAATAAAGAAATGGACTTGCATTCATGTTTATATTTCCTTGTCTAGCATATTTAAGTTTCAAGCCATCACATAATAATGATAAAGATCGAAAATGAAGCTTGCATAGCATGTCTATCTTTATGCGATCACTTAAACTCCCAGAGCTCAAAAGACTTGCCCTAGTATCCCCAAATGGAAATTTCAACCATGACTAGTGGATGTGCCTTAGTCATGACATAATGTTGGTCTTGATTTGTAAAAATGTGAAGATGTTTTCAAAGAAATGTTAGAAAGATGTTTTAAGTGGTCCCAAGGTGTTAAAGTAGCTTAGGATGTGTTAAAAAACCATGTTTTCTCAAATTCCGGATCTGGTAATCAATTACCAGTGTATGTAATCGATTACCAGAATGGTTATTTGAAGGATTTTAGGTTCTGGTAATCGATTACTAAACAATGTAATCGATTACCAAGGCTTGTCCTCTTGCCCAGAACCAGTTTTTAACTCTTGTAATCGATTACTAGTTCATGTAATCGATTACCATGATGTCCTTCATCTTCCGGAAATAATTTTTAGCCTTAGTAATCGATTACCATTCTATGTAATTGATTACCTAGATGTTCCTCTTACCCAGGATAAAATTTAGGTTCTAATCGATTACCAGGCCCAAGTAATCGATTACCAGGCCATCTTTTTGAGTCCAGAACAAGTTTAATTTAGTAATCGATTACCCTCATATGTAATCGATTACTAGAACCCCAAATGTGCAAAAATATGTGCGTTAGGTATGATAGAAAGACTTTATGTGTTGATGATTTGAGATGATGAATTCATGTGATATTTGATGCTATGTGAGTACTTGATCTATAAAGATAGAATAGTGACTTCATGTGTTGATGATTTGAGATGATGAATTAATGTGATATTCGACACTATGTGAGTACTTGATCTCTGAAGATAGTCTCTTATGGAAACACTTATGCTAGAAATATATGGAGAGCTATGATATTTATGCATTATGTGTTGCATCTTAATATAACATGCTAAGACTTAAGGTGACTAAGAAATATAAGAAAATGATCCTTTGGACCCATCAAACTATAGGTCGTGAAAAGGTGATTCTTGCCCTATCCCGGACTTTTAGGTTGGACTTTAACTTATCAAAAGGGATAAGTATATGCTAGTGATGACTAGTGAAGTATGAGCTCATAACCTAGAAATACTCTCAAAAGGGAGAGAGTAATAGGGTGGCCCCAAGATATGATGATGAACTAACTTTAAGTCACCTAAAGAACTAAAAATGTCATTCATAAATCATGAACTATGCATAATGTATTTGCTATGATGTTATATGTGCACTAAAAGGTTAAGCTTTGCATGTCATGATAAGTATGATGCATTCATTACAAGACGCATGATAAAATGAACGGGCCTCAGGAATAGAAGTTTTAGAACTTAATAAATGAAATCCTCGTATGTTCACCATTTCATAACGAAACTTGAGGTCCCTGGAGACGTTGATGATGTCACTTAGATAGGAGAATACCCTACTGAGATTCTTTAGTAAGATTCTCACCCCTCTTTTTCCTTTTCCATCATGTCTTCAGATTCTGATGGCGACATTCATATTGTTCATTGATACCCTCACCTGGGAGGTACATTTTGACCCGAGCATCGATTATACCATTTTGAGGGCGTTGCTCTTCGGGTATTCATGTTCATGGGAAGTCCATTCGCACCCCGTTCCTAGCTACCGATTCTCTCCAACCTCCCCATATGGTGATGACATGGTCTTCGAGCATGCATGGACGCACAACGAAAGGATTCTCCATACGTACACCGCTGATCTGCCGCACGTGACTTTCCCAACTACGTTCCTCGCTCGAGGTACTTGGAGACGGACCATTGGAGGATATGCCTACCCATATGTACTCTAAGAGCTCTCCCCGCTCCCCGTGCATGAGGGAGGGTAGTGAGGAGACGGTTGTCCAGCCGAGGTTGGCACGGAGACCATCCATGCACCCCCATGGAGCACCTCGTGTATCCCCTCCCGATGGGGTCCGCTCATGGATTGGTTATGTTCCACCTTTCAGGGCCATGCCATAGAGTTCTAGGAGGACTTTTAGTGCACACACTCCACTAGCTTAGGATAGCCTTCTTTGTCTTGAGGTTGTCCATCTTAGGTGCACTAGGTGTGTATGATTTTCATTGTATTTTCCTTTTTATGTGTTTGCCCCTATGATGATGTATGAACTTAACTCACCTTTCATGGGTGGGTAGATTATTATATATTTCAGTATGGTGTGCTTATGAATGATCTCTTTATGGAGCCTATATGATGTTTCTATCTATGTTATCCTTTTACATGTTATGCATTTCATCAAAGATAGCTTTTATTATCCGCTACTCACGTTTTGTCTGTGTTTTCCAACAAAAAAAAATGGCTCATATTTTCATTAAGTATTTTCAAGTATGATATAAGAAACTGAAGCAAAGAGTAATTTCTAATAATCAACTGGAATACGTCCTAGGCATGTTGAGTTAATTATTAAGGTGTTATATTTTGGTATCAGAGAGTTTATTCTTATCTAGCCTGAGGATTGGACTGAACTATGCTTCTTAAGCATAATACATTAGAAATGTCATGTGTAGATGTTTTATCATTAGGATAATCTTGAGGATTAGGAATGCATGACTACTATATGTTGCATGTGCTATGGTAACTTGCTCACTTTACATGGAGTATTAAGCCTGATCACCTTAGTGTTGCTGTTTCGTGTGTATAGGAACCAATGGCACGTCAACAACAGACTAGGAACTCAGCCTATAATAACAATGACTGCGGAAGCACTGCATGATGTGGCAAGAACTATAAGAATAATGATGGAGAAGATGGACCAAGATTGCTTGCGGGTCATGGTCTCGAGGTCCCCGAACACGCTCATTTTGGGAATTTGAGGCGAACCCGCCAACCTTTAAGGGGACCATAAACCCAAATCTTGCTGATGAATGGATTAGGAGCATGGAAAAGATCTTTACTGTGGTAGAAGAGAGAAAGTAACCTTCGCAACCTACATGCTCGAGAGAAATGTGGCTTTTGGTGGACCAGAGCCCAAAGACTCTTGGAAGCAACATGCATTGCCATTGATTGGGAGCTATTCAAGGCCCATTTCTATGAGAAATATTTTCCCGAGTCCGTCCGAAACGCCAAAGACATTGAGTTCATGCAACTCGTTCAAGGAGGCATGACTCGCTCAATACACCGCCAATTTGAAGAACTTATCAAGTTTTCAAGGATGTATCAAGGCACGGAGAAATTTCTATCAAGGAAGGCCAAACAACAACAACAACAACAACAAAGAGAAGGCACCTCAAAGAGCTCCAGCAGCACCTCCGAGATCCTACCCTCCACCGACTCCCAAGTGTGGCAAAAATCATGGAAGCTTGCCATGCCGAGCCTGAACGAATGTTTACTATCGTGCGGAAAGCCGGGCACATATCTAGAGACTGACTGAGAGGAATCTACCAACTCCCAACCGCAAGCCACAGGATCAAGGAAGGGTCTTAGTAATGCCGAAGAGACGACGAAGTCACGAAATCTCATAGAAGGTAAGTGTAAAATGTATGGTAGAAACTTAATTGTACTATTTGATTCTAGCGCTTCCCATTCTTTTATATCCCACTCTTGTGTTGTCTTCCTTAAATTGCATATGACAAAACTTTGTTTTGATCTCACTCTTCTATCCTATTGGAAAACCTTTAAGACTTGTAAATTTTGCTTAGATTGTAGTTTTATTGTTGAAAATAGATCCTTTGTTCTAGATTTCATTTGCTTACCTATGCAAGGCCTAGATGTGATCCTTAGCATGGATTGGCTTGAGGCCAACCATGTAATATTGAACTGTTATGAGAAAAGCATCACCTTTCTTTCTATCCCCTATGAACCTAGGAAACCGTAAGTTTGTACATAAATACTGGAGAAATGGAATTGGTAAGGGTGAGAACAAAGGATATATTATTTTGGCCGCTAGTGATGTAGACTTTGAACAAAGTATTGATGAAATACCTATAATGAGGAATTATCCCAAAGTGTTTCTGGATAAAATACCAGAGTTTCACCCCAAGAGAAATACAATTCTCTATAGAATTGCTTCTAGGGAGGACCCATATCTATAGCCCCATATAGCATGTCCCCTTTGGAGTTGACCGAGTTAAAATCCCAGTTGGAGGATCTTTTGGAGAAAAAGTTTGTTAGGCCCAGTGCATCACCTGGGAGCCCAGTTTGTTTGTGAAGAAAAAGGATGGGAGTATGAGGATGTGTGTGGATTATAGGCAATTGAATAGAGTAACAGTGAAAAACAAGTACCTTTTTCCTAGGATCGATGACTTGATGGACCAACTAAAAGGTGCAGGAGTATTTTCCAAGATCGATTTGAGGTCAGGTTACCATCAGATTAGGGTGAGAGATGAGGATATACCAAAAACAACCTTTCACACTCAATAAAGTCATTTTGAGTTTGCAGTGATGTCCTTTGGTTTAACCAATGCTTTAGTCGTGTCTATGGATTACATGAATAGGATCTTTAGACCCTATTTAGATCAGTTTGTGGTTGTCTTTATAGATGCCATACTCATCTACTCTAAGACCCACGAGGAGCATGAACGTCACCTAACCATAGTGTTGGAGATCCTGAAGGAAAAGAAACTATATGCCAAGTTGTCTAAGTATGAATTCTAGTTGGATAAGGTAAAGTTCTTAGGGCATGTAGTTTCCAAAGGAGGAATTGCTGTAGACCCTAGTAAGGTAGAGGTGGTGATGAATTGGGAAAGACCTACAATGGTAACGGAGGTTGGAAGCTTTTTGGGTCTAGCTGGCTATTACCGTAGGTTTATCAAGGGATTTTCCCAGATTTCCTTACCCCTAACCAAGCTGACTAGGAAAGACACCCCTTTCTCATGGACCCGAAGTGTGAAAAGAGCTTTCAGGAGCTAAAGCGCAAGCTAACCTCAACCCTATTTTGGTTTTACCCGACCCTAAATTACCTTTTGAGGTATATTGTGATCCTTCTGGTAAAGGTTTGGGTTGCATACTGATGAGAAATAGGCAAGTGGTAGCCTATGCGTCTTAGCAACTCAAGCCACACGAGGCAAACTACCCAACCCACAACCTTGAGTTAGCTGCGTAGTGTTTGCTCTAAAGATATGGAGGCACCACTTGTATGGAGTGAGGTTTAAGGTGTTCTCCGATCATAAGAGTCTAAAGTACCTCTTTGATAAAAAAGAGCTAAACATGAGGCAAAGGATATGGATGGAGTTCTTAAAGGATTATGATTTTGGGTTAAACTACCATCCGAGCAAAGCCAATGTTGTAGCCAATGCTCTAAGTAGGAAATCCTTACAAGCATCCCACCTAATGTTAAGGAGTTGGAGTTAATTGAAAAGTTTAGAGATCTGAATCTAGGAATGACCTTGACCCCTAAGAGCGTAACAATATGCCATCTTAGTGTGACGAGTGACTTTAGGAGAAGAATCACATAAGCCCAACAAGAGAATAAGGAGTTTCAAGAGACTTTAGAGGCTTACGTGGAGAAAAGTTGAAAGGTTTTGCACAAGATGCCGAAGGAGTATAGAGGTTTGAAGGACGGATCTGTGTCCGGCTAGTGGTGACCTCTGAAGGGAAATCTTGGAAGAAGCCCATAAAAGCCATTTTGCCATCCACCCTGGTACCACCAAGACGTACCAAGATTTAAAGAAAATGTTTTGGTAGCCAGGAATGAAGAGGGACGTGAGTATGTGGGTAAGTAAGTGCTTAGTTTGTCAAAAAGTATTGAGCACCAAAAGTCCTCTGGAATGTTGCAGCCCGTCAATCCCCGAGTGGAAGTGGGAGGATCTCCATGGATTTTGTAACTGGACTACCAAGGACCCAAGCGAACCATGATGCCATATGGGTAATAGTGGATAGGTTGACTAAGTCAGTCCACTTTTTACCTATTAAGGTGACTTATTCCTTGGATAGGTTAGCATAATTGTATATTCAGGAGATAGTAAGGTTACACAAAGTATTGTCGACCATAATCTTGGACCGAGATCCGTGATTTACGTCACGGTTTTGGGAGCCTTTCGAAGGCATTTGGCTCAAAGCGTGCCTAAGACGGCTTACCACCCACAAACGAACGGTCAATCTGAGAGAACTATCCAAACCTTAGAGGATATGTTAAGGGCGTGTGTCTTGGACCAAAGAGGAAGTTAGGATAAGTACCGCTGCTAATTGAATTTTCATATAACAATAGTTATCATGCGAGCATTGGCATGGCAATGTATGAGGCCCTCTATGGACGAAAACGTCAATCGCCCTTATGTTGGTACGAACCCGGGGAGCATAATAATCGAACCTGATGTTGTGAGGGAAACAACGAGCGAATCAAGAATATTAGGAATAAAATTCTCACTGCTCAAAGTCGACAGAAAAGCTAAGCGGACAAACGACATAAGCCGCTAGAATTTCAAGAAGGGGAACATGTGTTCTAAAGGATCACCCCTACCACATGCATAGGACGAGCGATGAAAGTGAAGCAATTGAGCACCAGATTTCTTAGCCCGTTTGAAATCCTTAATAAAGTCGGGTTGGAGCCTATCGCATAGCCCTACCCCCAAGTCTGTCCAACCTTCACGACGTTTTTCATGTCTCCCAGTCTGAGAAAGTATCAATCTGACCTAAGCCATGTACTAGAGCCAGAACATGTACAATTAAGGGACGACCTAACATTTAACTTGCCACCCACAAGAATCGTTGACCGAGGAGTTAAGCAATTAAGGAATAAGGTTGTACCTTTGGTAAAAGTTGCATGGGGACAAGGTAGAACCGAAGAACTCATGTGGAGCTAAAGTCTAGACATGCAAGCACAGGATCCGAGCTATTCTTAGGTAATGAATTTCGAGGGCGAAATTCTTTTAAGGAGGGGAGTAATGTACGTCCCATTTTTCCCTTGTAAAATGACCAAAATGCCCCTAAGGTCATTTTACCTAAAATGAGGATCACCAGTCCCCTATCCTCAAGGGACGTTTTATAGATGATAGGGGATTATATGTGTTATGTGTGTTTATAGAGCAGAAGAATGTCATTTTGAGTTCCGATGCGTGAAATTACCAAAATGCCCTTATGGTTGGTTACGCTAATGAAGTGCCCATTTGAACTTGAACTTCACCCAAAGGTTTTAAATGATGTTTTGAAGCAATGTGTAACAACTTGGTTAAGTCCTGGGTAGCCCCTGAGGTTTTTGCAGAAAATTACCATTTTGCCTCAGCTAAATGCATTTTGGGCCTAATGATGCGATTAGCAAAACCTAAGCAATATTAGGCTCTAATTAAATATTAGTAAATTCTAATTACTAATCTAGAGTTAAAATAATATATTAAGATTGATTAGAACCTAAGATTGCTTGGATACACCTTAATCTTTGTCTTCAAAATCAAGATGCCAAGTCATGGAATCTTGAATAGTATTTTCTCTCCAATTCCTTAAATCAAGGAATTGTGTTTATGAATGATTTTTTTTATATAAAATGAGTTTTATTTCACTAATGAAGCAAGACCAACTCCTTAATCATGTCTTGATATCCTTAATTACCCATTACCTTACCTAAACACTTACTTACAAACTCCTAATCAAAAGCCTAATAAAAAATACACCTAAGCACACCTTTAAACCACAATTAGATGACACATTTTCTTCCTCCCTTGGCTGCCTTGGCCAAAGCCATGCCCCCCTCCCCCATTATTCATCACATGTTGATTTATTTTACACACAAAGAACCATGCTTCGTGTAATACCCTAAAAATTATTTAAAAATTAATTTAAGCTTTGTTAATCGTAATTTTAAAAATATAACAGTTTAACAACGATGAGGGTGGCCCAACGGACGTTTTAAAAAAAAAAATTTTCCGGCCTGGTAATAGTAGCCTTGCAGGTTCACCACCAGGACAACTAAACCTTAGATCCTGGAAGGAAATGCCCAACTAAGAAAAAAAGAGGGTTAAGGTTAGAAATAGTTAGAAGAGAATTTCATACCTGAAATTAATTTTGGTAATATCGATTTTATCGGGTATGGTGTTTACCCGTTCGGGAAATTTTGATGTGTAATTTTTAACACGAAAAATATTTCCATCATCACCAATGGAGGATATCCACCTATTTAGGACATGTGGAAGGCCAATATTTAATCTTGGATTCCAAGATTAAATCATAGCCCTCCACTTTGATTTCTTAGATTAGATATTATCCAAGTATAATATAAGATATATTTTAATCCAAAAACTTGCTTTTCAAGCCTTCATTCTCGGCCATGAAGCAAGAAACAACAAGAAACTCCATTTTTCATTTCTCAAGAGCTCTAATTTGCTTTCCAATCCCAAAAACCTTAGTCTATAGTTAATAAAACCTCAAACTCTCTTCACAAAAGTTGTTCTACACCTAATTCTCTACCAATCTAACCAAACAAAATTTCCATTCCTCATCAAAACCTTGTCGTGTACCTCACACCTCATTAATATTAGAGGGGTTTGAAGTTGGATTGGGAGCTTTGGAGGAGAAGGAATCAAGTTTGGCTAATCTTGAAACCAAGGAGCTAATAGGTTACTACAAGTAGGGCCTTTGCGTCTTTCTTTGTCAAATTTTTCTGATCTGTTTTGGCATGACCTAGCTCCGAAATTTCTGGTTGTTTTGGTTCATATTATGTTGATATTGATGTGTGAATTTTGGTGGTGTGTTTGGATGGTGTTAAAAAAGGGTTTTTATCAAAATAAGTTTGGACTAGGTTGCTAGAATTTTTGTTGTCCTGGAGGCAGTGGTTCATGAATTTTCTAGTATATTTGTGGTTGTTTTTATGAGCTACAAAAAATTTTATATTGAAGATAACACCTTAAACTAACTACATGAATTTTCTTGGTGTTAGTTTTAAGGTTTGATGCCTCAGAAAATCAGAAACCGAAATGAGGCAAATGTTGTCCTAATTGTTGAGACTGAAGCAGTAAACTTGTCTGAATTTATTATCATAGCAATTGATTGAATGATCCTTCAAAATTTTTACAAGAAGTTAAGGACATATTGAAGTATCACTGTAAATTTTATTGTATATTGGTTCAATCATCTGCTAGGGTGAAAAATTATGAGAACTCTAGTCTGAGCTGTGAATTGGTGGTCCCTGACCATTGAATTTGTACAATGTACTGAAGGAGTTAGAGAGCTCTGTTGTCTTGAAAATTTTACAGGGTCTTCTAGACATGTTAAAGTGTCATGTAGAATTTTTGTGGTACTTGAAATGGTTGTTTGATGTGGTAATTAAATGTTGTGCCTAGGGTAGTAAATCTGCCATTGTGCTGGAAATGGATTGATGTTGTGAGTTGATGAACTAATGGCATTTTTTGTTCTAGTATTACATGAATACTTGATGTTACCTATTTGGCCATGTGACTTGTGACAGATAAAATCATGCTAGAGGCATGATTGAGATTATATTGTGAATGAATGCCTGTATATGCATTATGCTTGCATTTGAGAAAAGAGAATATATATAAATTTCAGTCGTCATGTTTTGACATATGGACAAAATAAAAACAAGACTTAGGTTGAATGAGGGGAAGGAAATTGAAAAGAGAAACCCCCAATTTATAGTCGATAGACGTATCGGCTAGGAATAGATCTGTGTGTGATTCGAAATGAAAAAAATGAAGTTCGATGATCATGTATAGGACTTAACTCGTCCTAAGCAGACTATTTCCCTTGTGTGGTGTGATCCACTACAAATAGCATTTGTATAAATTATTTATTGTGGAATTATCCACGACAAATACCCATTGGGTATAAACAAAGTCTTTCCTATGTCAATGAAAAGAGAAAATGCACTAACTTGATTTCTATGGCCATAAGTGGAACCCTCACATTGAGATAAGTTTGCTGTGTATTATATGCATACTCATCTTACTCTAGATTGCTGCCTGGGATGATTTATTATTTGTTGAAAACATTGTGATATATTTGCTCTAAGTGGTTGATTATTAAAAACTACCCACTTCAAAGGGATGATTTTAGAACCTTAAAATGAATCTTTAGTTTATATTGTATGATCACATTTTCTTGATAAATCGAAGTGGCTAGGGCGATGACGATGACATTATAATTGTGTGATTAGGGAGTTGCCCTACTGAGAATTTTGTAATTCTCACCCCTTCTTGTTTGTGTTTCCGTGATGCCTCCAGGTAAAGCCAGAGGACTATGATGCTATCTTAAAGAACTCGGGCTTGCAATAATGTAGTAGTTAATGCTTTTATTATGTTTGATTTAGAGGAATAGAGATGTATGTAATTATTATTCGAGAACAGTTATGTACTAGGGCTCATAGAGGAGCTTCCTTTTGTACTCAATTATGTACTCAATGTATGTAGTGTTCTTTTGATATATATTTTTTAATAGAATTGTGCTTAGTTATTACCTACGTAAATCGAGCTTGCTATAGATACTTAATAAAGGTCCGCTAATTAGTGAGTAACAACTCTCGAGTACAATGTCATGGCTTAAGGATGGGAGTATACTTGGGAGGATGTTACACTTTAGGCCATACCTTGGACCATGCTTTGAGCCATACTTCACCATGCTTTGAACCATGCCCAAGACCATACCTTGCAAGAGATATTTTTCTCTCTTTTTCCTCTCTCAAGGCTGACGGCCTCCTTCCCCATTGGCACCTCCATGTGTTGCAATTCTTCTATAAATAAGACACCAAGGAAAGCTTGAAATGTTTTGCTCATTTGTGCAAAGCTTCATGTTTCCTTTCTTTGAGTTCTTCTTCTACTCCTTCTTCATTTCCAAAACACAAACACCATAAGCCCTCCCCTTAAACACATAGCCATTCCCTTGCAAGATCAAAGCTTCTCTCTTCAAGCAAGAAACACAACTAGGTAGGGGTTGTTTTGAGTTTTCTTTCTCTATTTTTCCTCTTATGTTTTCGGATTTAATGATGCATAAAATGGATGAGTTTTTAGTTGAGTTGTTTCTTTTCTTGTTCTTCTTCTTTTTCGGTTTTGATCTTTCCTTTTCTTTCTCCCTCTTTGGTTTTGTTGTTGTTGGATGATTGAAAAGTCATAGCTTGATGATGAGAGATCTTTGTGTTGGTTGTAAAGACCACCACGTGTATACCTCTAGAGCTTAAGGTTTGCTTCATCTTTGGTTTAAAAAGAATGATGGAAATGAAAAGGTTTTTGGTTGTCCTTGTTGGTTTCTCCTTGAGTTTGATGATGAGTCTAGACAAATGGGATCCATAGGACCATGATGTCAAGAGGCTCTAAAACTCATTTCCATTTGGTTAAGATTGATTTAGGGTTGAAAGTTTTATCCTTTAAAATCTTGAGATGAGCTCTAGCAAGATAAAGAAATGGACTTGCATTCATGTTTATATTTCCTTGTTTAGCATATTTACTTTCCAAGTTATCACTTAATAACTAATCTCAAAGCCTACCTATCTCAACCTTAAAGTTGAGATGTGATTTAGAGTAAATATTCTAAGAGGCCTCGAGTACTAAAATAAAGAAATGGACTTGCATTCATGTTTATATTTCCTTGTTTAGCATATTTAAGTTTCAAGTCATCACATAATAATGATAAAGATCTAAAACGAAGCTTGCATAGCATGTCTATTTTTATGTCATCACTTAAACTCCTAGAGCTCAAAAGACTTGCCCTAGTATCCCCAAATGGAAATTTCAACCATGACTAGTGGATGTGCCTTAGTCATGATACAATGTTGGTCTTGATTTGTAAAAATGTGAAGATGTTTTCAAAGAAATATTAGAAAGATGTTTTAAGTGGTCTCAAGGTGTTAAAGTAGCTTAGGATGCGTTAAAAAACCATGTTTTCTCAAATTCCGTAGGTTCTGGTACGATTACCAGCGTATGTAATCGATTACTAGAATGGTTATTTGAAGGATTTTAGGTTCTAGTAATCGATTACCAGACAATGTAATCAATTACCAAGGTTGTTCCTCATGCCCAGAACCAGTTTTTAACTCCTATAATCGATTACCAGTTCATGTAATGATTACCATGATGTCCTTCATCTTCCAGAAATAGTTTTTAGCCTTACTAATCGATTACCATACTATGTAATCAATTACCTAGATGTTCCTCATACCCAGGATAAAATTTAGGTTCTAGTAATCGATTATCAGAATCCCAAATGTGTAAAAATATGTACTTTAGGTATGATAGAATGACTATATGTGTTGATTATTTGAGATGATGAATTCATGTGATATTTGATGCTATGTGAGTACTTGATCTATAAAGATAGAATAGTGACTTTATGTGTTGATGATTTGAGATGATGAATTTATGTGATATTCGACACTATGTGAGTACTTGATCTCTAAAGATAGAATCCATCATTTACATGTTATAGTCTCTTATGGAAACACTTATGCTTGAAATATATGGAGAGCTATGATATTTATGCATTATGTGTTGCATCTTAATATAACATGCTAAGACTTAAGGTGACTAAGAAAAATAAGAAAATGATCATTTGGACCCATCAAACTATAGGTGATGAAAAGGTGATTCTTGTCCCCTATCCCGTACTTTTAAGTCGGGACTTTAACTTATCAAAAGGGATAAGTATATGCTAGTGACGACTAGTGAGGTATGAGCTCATAATCTAGAAGTACTCTCAAAAGGGAAGAGTAATAGGGTGGCCCCAAGATATGATGATGAACTAACTTTAAGTCATCTAAAGAACTAAAAAATGTCATTCATAAATCATGAACTATGCATAATGTATTTGCTATGATGTTATATGTGTACTAAATGGTTAAGCTTTGCATGTCATGATAAGTATGATGCATTCATTACAAGACGCATGATAAATGAATAGGCCTAGGTAATGGATGTTTTAGAACTTAATAAATGAAATCCTTGTATGTTCACCATTCATAATGAAACTCGAGGTCCTGGAGACGTTGATGATGTCACTTATAAGAGAATACTTACTGAGATTCTTTAGAAAGATTCTCACTCCCTCTTTCTCCTTTTCCATCATGTCTTCAGATTCTGATGGCGACATTCATACTATTCATTGATACCCCCACCTGGAGGTATATTTTAATCCCGAGTATCGATCATACCATTTTGAGGGGCGTTGCTCTGTCGGGTATTCATGTTTGTGGGACGTCCATTCACACACGCTTTCCCAGCTACCGATTCTCTCTTACCTCCCCATATGGCGATAGTGTGGTCTTCAAGTGTGCATGGATGCACAACAAAGGATTCTCCGTATGACATCATTCGAATCTGTTGTACGTGACTTTCCCAACTACGTTCCTCGCTCTAGGTACTCTGAGATGGACCCATCGGAGGAGATGCCTACCCATATGTACTCCGAGAATCTCGCCCCGCTCCCCATGTATGAGGGAGGGTAGTGAGGAGACGTTGTTCAACCGAGGTTGGCACGGAGATCATCCATGCACCCCCATGGGAGCACCTCGTGTATCCCCTCCCGATGGGGTCCGCTCATGGATTGGTTATGTTCCACCTTTCAGGGCCAGGTTGGAGAGTTCTTGGAGGGCTTTTAGTGCACAGACCCCACTAGCTTAGGATAGCCTTCTTTTATCTTGAGGTTATCCATCTTAGGTGCACTAGGTGAGTATGATTTCCATTGTATTTTCCTTTTTATGTATTTTCCCTTATGATGATGTATGAACTTAACTCACCTTTCATGGGTGGGTAAATTATTACATAATTCAGGATGGTGTGCTTATGGATGATCTCTTTATGGAGCCTATATGATGTTTCTATCTATGTTATCCTTTTACATGTTACGCATTTCATCAAAGATAGCTTTTATTATGCGAGGCTCATGTTTTGTCTATGTTTTCCAAAAAAAAAAAAATTGGCTCATATTTTCATTAAGTATTTTCAAGTATGATATAAGAAACTGAAGCAAAGAGTAATTTCTAATAATCGACTATAATACGTCCTAGGCGTGTTAAGTTAATTATTAGGGTGTTACACAGACAATGAGGATTAAATCAAAATCCTTAGTAATTACATTAATAACTCAATAAAACTTATGCAAAAAGCTAAGATTTGGTAGCTGGATAAGTGACATAAATGTCCCTTATCAAGAACCTTAGCTCGGAGAGCTTTCATTTCGTCGGACAAAGCCATTTCACCTAAAATTAAAAATAGTATGTCAACCCACATAGCAAATGCAATTGAAACATTGAAAGCAATAGTCGAGGATCGAACCAAGATATGCCTGAATAGCCTTAGGTGTAGGGTGAGATTGACAAGATTCGACATCCAAGATTTCAGGAAAAACTTGACAATGGATCGCACTCCAAGTTTCAGGAAACAAATATTTTTAGAGACTAGGGAGCGATGGTCGAAATATGGAACTCGAAGCCCTTAACCTAGACAACGAAGAATGGCTGCGATGTAGGACCCCTTGAACTTTAAAATAAAATTCCTTGAAGTGATGAAGGGATTCCTCATAGGCCTCAAAGACCTTTTTGTTTATACGACCTAGGAAAGAAATTTAGGAACCATTACAGGGCTTAGTGAAGATAAACAAGTATAGGAAAACTCAAGGAAGTGGAGGAATCTTGAAAAAGTCACAGACTATCTCGAACCTACGATTCATAGCAACTATTTAGATGCAATTGTGAAGGAGCAATGTTAATCTCACAAAGTATAGCAATATCAAAATTGGATAACGGAATTCGAAAGCCCAACTTTGAAAAAGGATGTCGTACATCCATATATATTGAAAATCATCCTCCTGAGATGATCACAAACCCTTTTGTTGGAACCTGTGGCCTCAAGGGAATATTAAGGCTCCTACTCGAAGGTCATACAGATGTGATTCTCACTCCTAAAGGTTGCGAGAAATGTGCCATCAACCAAGGAAGGGATCCCCAACTCTTCATCTAAAAAGTGGCACAGGAATCACCTACTAATCTACTCTGAGGTCAGAGGATCCTAAGAACTTTGACTTCATGCTTGCCCATATCCTACGATAAGGAAACCACCACACATCTAAGCTCAGAAATCTAATTCAAGAAAAACAATACAAAATGAAAATCACCTTATAGTGGTTTCCTCTACCTTAGGCCATTGCCTTTGGCAGCGTTGTGGCCATAAACGCTGGGCAAAAAAAGGGCTAGCCTAGGGAGTGCAAGTGATTCCTCCTCATAATGGCGGCTATAGAAAAAGCCAACAAACCTACATTAAAGCAAGCTATGGTGGCACCACTAGCAAAAATCCTAAGCACCACCACAGGAAAACAAAACCATTGTCAAAATAGGAAAGAAAAGTGACAAATAAATGCTCTCTTTTTTTGTCAACACAAAGAAAATGCATAAAAGAAAAGGAAAAGGAGAAGGATAGTACTTGAAATAAGGATAGTACTTGAAATGGGAACAAAATAAATCTCCCAATAATGATGAAGTAGGCAAAAACCACGATGGCACAAAGGTGATTTAGAAACAGATCGAAAGTAAAAATGAAGATGGGAGCACTTGAAGAAGAATAAAGAAGAAGAAAAGGAAAGGGTGCGAGAAAGACGCAACCTCTGGGGAGAACCATCACTTCAAAATATCATTTGAAGGCATTTTGGTAAACTCCTCTGATAAACATTTATTGTAGCATTTCGAATTTCGCGCCCATGGCATGCATTGCGCATATGGAGAATGAAACGACATTTGAGGTAACTCGAAGAGACATTATTGGAAAAGCCTTGAAACATATGGGGAATTTATGACCGCATTAACTTGGAAGCTCTCAATGATGAACTCAGCATTCAACATAAAAATGTCGTTTACTATTGGTAACACTATTATTGCCCATCAATATAAGCCCAAAAGTAAGCCCAAACTTGTGTTTGGAAAAGGTCCAAAAAGCTGGCCCAGGATGAAAACCCATAACGCTAGGCTGGGCCTTTACAACAACACTCATCGAGCTCTGATCGAGCTTGGTGAGGAGCCACTCATACTCGTGATTTCAACATGGCCACATAACCCACTACGCCCACTACTTAACCTTCGAAATAAGAGGTTGGTGGCAATGGGCCATTATGCTTCCCATTTAAGGGCTATTTCAAAAGGAGATAAGTATGCATTATTCATACACCGAGATAAACCTCAAGCAAAACTGAGAACCTTTGTGCAATGCTTATAGAGGGCCTACCCCATTCCAACAATTGTAAATAAGTCAAGATCTAACAAGAAAAAGCTACATCATGTTAACATCCAATCTCCAAGTAACCTCCCACCTTATTACTCCGTTATAGCTTATGTCATATTCGTGCAATGCAAGAACACAATACAATGAATTAATAATTTACAAGGAACCAATTGAAAAGATGTACGCTAACATATTTCCGTGTTAATGGTGTTAAGATCTCCATTAATATAGTGGCAGCAAAGATAGGCAAGTGGCAACCCTCTATCTCATATGTGTCGCTTTCCATTCCCAAAACCTTAACACAACAACAACATGCAGAAACGACTTTTCTTGGGAGATGTGGGGTTTAGGGAGCCTAAGGGAAAGGAAATAGAGGGAAGAGGAGTGGTTGTAGGTGGGTGTTGGGGGTGGATAGTGGTGGTTGTAGAGGTGAAGGGCAACTTGGACAATTCAAGTGAATTTTGTATGGATTTAATTGTTATGCATTGACAGTAAAATATTTTTTACACAATTATCTAACCATGTATTGCCACATAAACTATGATAGTAGACTTTTACACCACTAATTGAAAACTTATCCAAACAAAATCTTTTGATTAGATGACGGTTTAAAATAGTTTTACAATATCAATGTACCAAAATTAAACTTATTTTTTTTAATTATAATTAACACAAAATAACTTGGAAGAGTATAACTATTTGGATTTTAAATTAATTAAGAAATTTGAGTGATTTTTTTAAGTTCTAAGGGATCTCATTTATCCTAACAGCTTCAAAATATTTACCATAACAACTTCAAGGGTTTGGTAATGGTCATTCATCTTCTTTTTTGTGGTTTTTGTTTCGATACACCACAAGCACTAGTACCCTTTGCGTAATCAACAGTTATGATTTGATAGATTTAAAAAAATTTGGGTTAATACTTCATAAGACATGTGACTCATTCTTAGTCACAAATAATTAAGAGGTACTAATTGTAGGTTGAAAAGTGCACGAGAAGGGGGTTAAATCGTGCTTTTACTTTTCTTTTCTTTTTCTTTCCTGAAAACTTAAACGGATACTATCAAGTGTAAACTTAAAGTGCAGGAGAAATAACATTAGTATACTTCAAAAAGTAGCTTTCTAAACTATAACAAAGATGTAAAAAGCGCATTAAAAAAGAACTTCCAAGAGAACAAGATACAATATGCCCAAATCAATAAATAAAAAGGAGCTAAGGGAGGAGAAGATACTACAGGATTTCATTGTTTGGCCACCTTGGACATCATATTCTAAACCACCATTGAGTTCCACTAAACCCTTTCTCAACCCGAGAAAGTTAGATAGTCTTTATAGTAACCTTCTCAAGCATTATCCGTGAACCAGGAGCTCACCTACTATCACACTCAAGTAGTCTTTGACTAGCCTCTCTAAGCTAACTCGTGACCAGGAGCTCACTCACCTTCACTTACAGTCTTTCCTTAGCCTCTCCAAGCAAACTCATGACCTGTAGCTCACTCTACTGTCACACTCAAATAGTTTTTGATTAGCCTCTTCAAGCTAGCTCATAACGATCACTTCCGAATCGGATTACAAAGGTTTGTGTTTGGTTTACATCACTGAAATTAACCAACACTCAAGTTTCCGTTGGATAATCAGGATTAGAGCTTAAAACTTGAATGACTTCTTCCTATATATTCTTACTAGAAAGAAAGATGTTATCTAATAAGAATGTAGGAAGAATATTTTTACAAAGAGAAAACTGATTACAAGCTATAATAACTTTATAGAGGATGGGGGAAATTTTTTCAACATTTCACCACAAGATTTCAAAAGTCCCTCTGTTGTAAGCACAGGATTCTCCTTTTATACTTGATCTTCATTTATGACGATGATCTATTCTTCCAGTGACACGTGTTAATCTTCTTTTTGTGTCTTGGAAATGCCGTCTAGAGGAGTAGCTCTGTGTGTCAGAGTAGTTACAAAAGTGTTGTGTAATGGTTTCTGAGTCCATCTTCAAAAACTACTTTTTACTTTCTGAATGAAGTTTCTAAACTTTTCCTTCTAGAAGTTGGGCATTGACCAAGTTGGCAGAAAGAGATATCACATCATTCCTTGACTAGGTTTGACTTTAAATTTGAATTTTAAATTTCCCTCCTATTCCTACAAAGTGCACCGTTTGCAGTGAAATGTGCTTTCTGAAGTGCTGTCTCGAGCTTTGGACTTCTCTTTGATCTTCTACACTTCAATCAGAGCTTGTTGTTAATAACATGATTATGATCGTGATGATTGAAGATGGTAGAACACACTTGCTTCAGAGTTGGATTGAAATCTTCAATTGAATTGCACTTTATGTTACTTTTGAAGATCTAGTCTTGGTTTCTTGTACTTGAGAATTTTTCTTTCATCCGCTAGCATATATACGTTTGTTTCATGATATATTTTTCACTTTCATTAAGTCTTAATCTCTTCAAATGAGATTAAATATGTTTGCCCATGTCATTGTGAAAATGGTCCCGTTTTAAGAAATATGTATGCTAACATAAAAAGACCTTTGTTGCCTCAAGAAACTCAAGGAAAAATATTAGTCCGTCTTCAAAATATTTCACGAAGTTGGTATATTATCATTCAAAACATTTAGCACTTATGTTTTCTTAAGGGTTCTGGAGCTAACATTGATATTGTAACGACCGGAACGAGGTAAGTGATCGCTGAGAGGCACTACAAGGAGCGGCTCTGCCTCCAGCCGAAGGGTACATGAATAAACCGATTACACACCCGAATGAGAGGATCTGAGTTGTATAGGTATGGGACTATACAGTTAAAGAGGGTTTATATGAATTGATTGGTACTACCTATGCTACAAAGATGCATCTTTCTTTTGGAGCCCATCACGAAGAACTCCAGTTAAGCGTGCTTGACTTGGGGTAATTTTGGGATGGGTGACCTCCTAGGAAGTTTTCCCAGGAAACGTGTGAGTGAGGACAAAGCATGTTGAACAGACCCATGTTGGTTTGTGGGAAGTCAATCCATGAAGCAGGAGGGACGTTACAGATATCGTTGAATTTTATAGGACTACGAAAGGAATTCCAATTTTTGCATAATAGATAAGAGCAAGAGAAAGATGAATTATACAATTATAATCTACTAAACTCACAAAGATCTTTAACACCATGACCACTATTATTGGTCGATGAGTTCTATAGTGGACCTCTTATTTTTATTCCATCATAGACTTCCTATTATTAATTATTGAATTAAACCATTCAATAAAAATAGTAACCATTCAATAGCAAATACCACCCTTCCTTGGAGCTAGAGGTATGCAAACACACAAACTAGTGCAATATGTTAATCTGATACGAACTTTTATGGTCCATAAATTAATTAGGCTCAATGACTATTAGGAAAAGTGGAGCATTCATAGCAATTGCAGCAATGGAGTCTCTACTTTAAAATGGGATAAAATACACTTATTCCCTTGAGGTATTAAGAAATAACATTTCATCTCATTTGTTTGAAAAACCTAAACTCCACCCCCATTTTATTAAGGGTGTGTTTAGTGTATCCTCTTTCATGATTTGATTTTTATAAATTATATATTAAATAATAAAAATAATTATAGAATAAATAATGAATTTAGCTTCTATGCACTAGTTTCATGCTATTTGATGCCTACAATATATTAAATAAACTTATCTATCATTATCACTTTTTATAAATTAAATGATAGATAGTTTTAAAATTTAGAATTAAATAACTCTTTTAAGTAAAAATTTAATGATAAATATTTTTAACAAATAATAAATGATAATTAACTAAAGGTTTAATTAATTTGTAAAATCTAGTTTCACTCAATTTTCAATTAGGTCTTTACAATTTAAAAGTTTGTAACTACGTTCCTATATTATATAAATTTTTTCAATCAAATCTCTAATTCTAAGACGTTACAAAAACCTTAAATTAATCAAAATATCTCTAGATTAATATTCTTTGACAACAAATTTAGATTTTTAAAAAATCCTCGATTGGAGCACTAATACAAATAGATGATGAACTCTAAAAGCACCACCATCAATTTTTCATAACTCCACCCCCACCTTTCCCGTCCCCTTCCCCTATCACCACCACCCCTATTCATCACCATCCTCCATTGTCACCACACCTCTGTTCATGTGACAATTCAAACCAACCCACCAGCTCCGATTAGATTCTTTTGGTTGCTTGAAATTTGCTCGATCTGGAAAAAAAAGAAATAAAGGGGGTTTCTTTGTAGTTTCGAGATTCCTCCGTTTCAGTTTTGAAAACTGCTGCTGCGAAAAAGAGAGAGAACAATGTTGTTGCTTGCATAAGAGATCCTGCATTATGAATAGGAAGGAACTTGCTTAGTTAATTTGGCCTGGTATAATAGGGTATGAGAGAAGTTCACACATTGTTGGGATTTATAGCATTTCGCAATAAGATTTGGAGGATTAGGCTTGATTTATGCTTTTGGAATTTGGGCTTTGTCAAATCTCAAGTCGCCATGTTCGGTGTTGGGTTGTTGTTACCATTTTCTGAGAAAGAGGAGCTCAAGCTTGAGCTTTAGGTTATAATTGGATGAATGAAAATTGAAGGCGTGACAAGCCAAATTTAAATGATGATTATTTGGAAATAATTTTAGGCGAGAAAGTGACATAGTTAATAAATAACAATGCATTTTGTCTTTATCACTCAAAATTAAGCTTTTTTGACCTTTCAAATTGGAAGACAACGAGGGAATAAATATAACATCCAAATAAGAGTTATATATACTTGGATTTGGATCCTTTAAAAAATAAAGTGAACAATTTAATCCTTAGATTAATAGAATGAAAATGCCCCTACTTTTAGTTTAATTGGCCCAGAGGCAAAACTCCCTTACTTTACTCTCTAAAGTAAGATCTCATTTTAGAGGATCTTTATCCTATGTACGCACAAAGCATCCATGAAATGAGTTATGTTATTTATATTTAGAATACATTAACACTATACGACTCACATATCATCTAACATTGATGGCGTTAGCCCATTTAAGTATGGCATCTCATCTAGGAATAAATGTGTATCTGATAGTGTTCATGCATTGTCAATATAAATAACATATTTATGAAAAATTAAGAGTGATTTTTTTAGAGTGCACCATTTATTATTAGTTGTATTAGTGCATCAACTTAAAATGAATAGTTAGTTTTTCTTTTTAATACTAAATCTGTCATTAAATAATATTCTATGAATATTTCATTTTGTTCAAAATTTTTGTAGTGCCTTGTAAAGACAGGGATCCGATTGGTAAAATCTATGCAATATAGGGACTTAAATATAAACTTTTAAATTGTAAGAATCTAATTGAAAATTGAATAAAACTATAGAAATTTAAATTAATCAAACCTTAAATATGTAAAATAATATTAAAATATGTAAATTAGTAAAAATTTATATATATATATATATATATATATATATATATATATTTATAGTACATGATAAAAAAATATAACATTTCATATAAAATATATTATATATAATAAAATAAAAAGTTTTAAATAATTGTTACTAATTAATATTTTCATTATCATTTTTTTGAAATTTATCTATAGATGATTCATATATATATATATATATATATATATATATTCTGTATTAGATGAAAATAAAATATTACAAAAATAAAATTATAGAAAATAAGGATTTAATTGTAGTGTGTTGATAGTCTAAACTTTTTTTATATTGTTATTTAATTAATCATTCCATAAATGACCTTTCAAGCAATAAATACAAAAATAAATCACTTTAACTACATTACAATACATGTTTGAATACATTATAGAACTCATTTATGATGTTAGTACCCTAAAATTAAATTTATAAAATAATAATTATAAAATAAATCAATCAATAAAAATTAAAAAAAATATCAAATCATACTGGATAATTATCCACTATGACAACTACCACCATGGTTTGATAATTTCATACGTTTTTATTAATTGACAATAAAAAATCAATTTTACAGTGCAAACTAATATAAATTTAAAATAATATCAAATTATGCTAGTTAAATAATTATTAACTATGATGATCATATTGATTTATAACAATTGTTTTTAATATTTTGAACCATTCATATAATTATATTTTATATTAGTATTATTTATAATGTATTATTTATTCTTCAAAAATAATTAATATTTATTTATATATTTTGATATTATTCTAAATATTTATTTAATTTTATTTCTTTTTTATTTATAATACTTTATTAATTTTTTACTTAAAATGACTATTATTAACTCCTAATATATTTTTAATATTTTTATAAATTTAATTTCTATAAATTAACCATTTAAAACAGTTTTAATCGTAAACCATTAATAATTCAAAAAAATCAAATTCAATTAAAAATTATCTATAAATATTTTATCTTATACTATTAGTATATTAAAAATTAAATCCATTATTTATTTCATAATTATTTTTATTATTTAATATATTATTTCTAAAATATGAAATCATAAAAGAAAATATATTAAATGCACCCTTAATAAAAAGGGATAGAGTATAGATTTTACAAACAAAAGGGGATGAAATATAATATCTTAATATCTCAAGAAGGTAAGTGCATTTTCTTAAATATTAGAATAAAAAAAAACTAGGAATAGGCTCAAATTAGTGCAAGCTATTATAAAATCACCGGGAAATAAAATTTTAACACGAACTAATTATTTAAAACTGTAAATCATTCTACACCCAATACATTTCCCCCAAATGTTATAGAAAAGGCAGCTCCTTTCAACGTCTGAGAGTGGCCAAACCCTACTCAACCACAGCTAACAAGTCACTCCCTTTACAGAAGCAGTGCTTTGCATCCGACCCCAAATCCACCTGACAAATAAGTAGACCAATATTTATTGACGGCAACAAAAGCAGTTGAATAATAATGACATTAAAATGCTATCAATTTCTTCAAGAAAGCTGTGTCACAACGTAAGTTCTTTCTATTTACCCAAAGAAAACCCACCACAACGGTAAAAATGCGTAATTTTAACTGCATGACTCATTTCATAACTACAACATGGAGTACACTACTATCACAGGAAAATAGCCACAATTGATGTCACTAACATATAAGTGGAAACAACAGGCTCAGCAAGATGCAGTCCCATTAACCTTCATGAAACCAAAAGAAAAGACAAGAAAATATAACAGGGCAACCATAAAATAAAGGATAGACAGGAATAACAGCAAAATATAAGAGGGGGCAATGACCCTTTTTGTGTGTCTTGTGACACAACCAATCCTTATACAAGAAAGTTTGTGTAGAAGAGTGCTATAATAATGTGAGAATATCAGTGTCCAATAAACAGGAAGTATTGTTTTCTCATTTTTCAGAGACACAATACAATTTAATCATATATTGGACAAAATCATCGTAAAAATTAAATGAAAATTTAACATTTTCTGACAAGAGGTACCTCAAAGTCAACAAATGAGAGAGACATCCCAAAACAAAACAAGACCAAAAATGTTTTGGCGTAGCACTTGCTTTACTCTTGCCTAATCTGCCTAGTCTCTGTGCTCTAAGCATCAGGTCAGATATATTTTCCAATGAGATATATATTTAACAAGTGATTAATTCATTAAAAGATACCTTTAACTGTTGCTGTGATAACTTAGAATATTACCAGATTCATACAGTACCATTATCATTATACAATTGCAGAGAAAATATTTTAATGCCACTTACCTCATAAGCATTTATGTCAGTGAATAAAACCTGCAAAAGAATAATAATACTTTACAGTTGGAACAAAACAAGTTCAAATGACTGAAAATAAACCTTTCTTTTCTTTCTTTTCCTATTCTTTTTATTCTTGTCTAATTTTTTATTGTTTGAAGGAAAACAAGAACACAGAAGTAATATCCACATTTGTTGTAACGAAATTACTAATTCAATTCGTTGCCCCAGCTCCCTACTACCATCATGATTTATGCACATTAACTGATATGGATCCTAACATGATTTTATTGAACTAATACATAAAACAAACGAGAAGACACTCAACAATCAGTCATATAATATGTTAAGAATTACATATTACATGATAGAGAAGTCTTGCTGGTGAACAAATTGTAGCACAATTACTCGGGAGGATATAATTTTCATATTCAGAGGGCGTTAGCAAAAATAAGTGTCAGTACACTGATTTCTCCCCAGGTTGTTCCATTTTACATGTCATCCCTATAATTTCAGTATGATCCTGTGTCTTGTGTCTACCATTTTTTTCACCCATGATACTGGCAAATTGTTCTCTTGATATAGCATCGATTTCAACGTTGATCATCCAACCATGTTTCCAGTTTTCCATTCATTTAGTATATAGAGGCATTGTATCAGTGTATCAATACCTTTCAAAGACGAATGATCAACTAATATTAAATAAATCCGAATGGTTTATTATTGAACCATGGTATATGATTGGCCACATACGTAATCGTTGTATACTCTTTCATATGTAGGGAGAATAATATTAAAACAAATAAAATACTCAAAATAGAAAACTTGAAGACCTACATTTGAGGAAACAAATAGGAAAAATTGCCAAAATATAAGAGACATTGTTGAACGAAAACAATGGACTCCCCGAGATCAAAGAGACATCCATGTTCCTCAATCTTAACATCATCCCAGGAACCACTTCCCGCATTTGATCATATACTTTATCATTTGGTTTAACAAATGAGCAAAATGGTTGAACCACCAATAAAATAACTATTCCAAGACATCAAAGCTAACCTTCATTGCAGTATGAGATGATATTTATGTTTATCACATTAATTTATAATGTGTTTGAAATGAAAATTAGATCCTGTAATTGGTATTTAGGGTTTAGTTACCAAAAACTTCAAAATCCATGGTTGTTTTTAGGTTATTGGCATATCTTACACCAATTTGGATTATGGCTCAATTTTCTTTTCAAGATTAGGACTACTAGTGTCTTGAGTTTGGCTAGCTTGTCATAGTAGATTTAGGGATTTAGGGTGCTCTGAGTCTCCAGTATCATTCATATTATATGTCTGAAGGGCGTTAGCTTATTATTGAAATTTCAGATAAAATCAATGAAATAAATATTGAGAATCTATTGAGATTTTTCTCTTGTTCTTCAACTTATCTATTTCACCACTTACACAGTAACTGAGCACGTACCTTTGTTCCAGCTTTTACTTCTCCAGCCTCAGCACCAACAGAAAGGATCTGAAACAAATATTTAAAAAAATTATAAAATTATCAACTTCAATACACAAAAAATTAACAAAGTGAAAATGTTTAGTAACCCAAAACACCAAAGGCATCTCTATGTATACTTACTTCTCCAATGAGATATTGCTCAAATTTAACAGCTGATTTGGGCAACAAAAGTCCACCAGCTGTTTTCTGTGCCAAAAAGTATTCATGCATTAGCCATGCAACGTGGAAAATGTACTATACACTTATATACTTGTTAATTAGGAAATACCGTATTTTGACAATATACCAAACAATAGCAAACCAGTAACCTAAAAGATATCAAACTTATTCATAGCATACAGATGGAGCCACCAACTAGCTATAATCATTATTCATACAATTGATATCATCATAATCTATTCCATCATCTGTCATCCTTCCAACTGGATAGACATAACAAAACTACATCAACTCCTGAAGATATGGCCATCAACTCCTGATTGCACTAGACTCCTCATCCTTTATTTCTTTGCTTTTTTTATATAGAAAAAGAAATTATATCAGAAGCAAAGAGGAATACAAAAGAGGATAACATATCCTCACCAAAAATTTAAAATTAACTAAGTCCTAAAAGGATAAACTATGTAACAACAGATGCCAATCCCTTTGTACATCAGCTAGAGGATTGTTAGAACTGATATTGAAGGAATGAGTGAACTTTATTGAAATTGGGGATCTTGGCAAATATTCAAGAACAACCCCACCGGAAATGAGAGCCCTCAACTCTATTACAACTACTGAAATGAATGAATACCCACCCTCTAAACAACCCCACCGAAACCCTCGCCGTCGCTGGCGCCACCAAGGTTTTCATTGCGCCGCCGCTCGCGGTGTGATTGTGCACTCAGGGCCTCATTGCACAACAGATCAGCACAATCGCGATCATCCTGGACGGTGTCGCGCCTCTAGTTCTGATGCAATGAAGGTTCGCAATGTGGCATCTTCTCCATGGAATCCAACCGCTCATCGAGCTTCTTCATGGATTCCGTGAGGTTCGCGAGCGCCACCATCAAGGACACGTTTGTTTTGCAGTGTTCTTACATTTGCAATTGCATCACATTCATCTATGCTTCCATTGCTTCTCAACTTTGGCAGCCATTGAAGTGATTGCCCAGGAAAACAGAGCAACCAATACCAATTGTTAGAACTGGTACTGAAGGAATGAGTGAACTTTATTGAAATTGGGGATCTTGGCAATACTCAAGAACCCTAGAATTGGACATAAGAGGTGGAGGAGGATGAAGCCCTCAACTCTGGTACAACAACTGAAATGAATGAATACCCACCCTCTAAACAACCCTTTTCCCCTTCTTATACTACCAACCCCTAACTGTCTTTCCCCCAAAATTACCTACCTTACAGCTATCATTCTTCCAATTGAACCCTTAGTGGGCTGCATGTGGCCCACTAACTACCTTATTTCTCCTAACATATACTTTTCCATACATGGGGTCCCTAACAAGGACCACCATTCCTTTATATTGTTTCTCTAACAACTTAATCATTTCTTATTATGTTGTGAAAGTCTACAAAGTTACTTTCTAAAGGAAAAGGTCATTTAAACATATTATTTTATTAAGAAAGAAACTGTACAGGGAAAACAATATGAACAGTATCAGCAAACAAAATGTATAAAGAACCCATAATAAAGTGAGAAAACAAGAAAGGAAAGCTTTGCAAAATGATGGCACCAATAAGCAAAACATAATCACCACACTATCATAAATTTAAAAATGAAAAAAATTAGAAACAAAGCACTCTTCAAACAAAATCACAAAATGACGCCACTGTATTTCACTCGCACATAACATTTTATAGCAAAATGAAATAATCTCCCAGTTCCCTGCCCACCCTTTCAGTGTAAAAGAATATAGAAAATATATACTTCATTTATTTTGTATCCCTAGCCATTTTCACTGAAACCTTACAAGTCACACGCAGCACACAAGGGCTTCAAGTATATTACTGGTGGGGCTGGGGAAGGGTTCTCAGTATAAGCATCAGCAAAGCATTCTTATAAGCTTCAAGCATAGTGACACCTGTAGGCATTATCTTAGCTCATAACCTTTTTCAGTTTGGATTGAAATGCTTTTATTTATTAATGCTGTATTCTTGGAAAATAAGTCATAGAAAGAAAGTAAAAAGCAGGATAAGGAACACTTGATATCTACATGGGTGGCTTAAGTGGTAAACAAGCCAATGGTTGAGGTGCAGCCTCAACAAGTCATGTTCAAGTCCATGGAAAGAAACCCTTGGAAGGGGCACCCTCAACATCGAAAGGAGGATTACTCTCACACAAGTACACCCAAAAGATGTGGGAAAACCTTCCAAGACCAATAAAAGAAAAAAGATACTGTCCAAGGAAAATATGACAAAACAAAATGAGAACACAAGGATGAAATTATAAGGGTGATAATCAGTGGTAAAGACACCTATATGGCATCCCACTAAATCTGTATACCATCAAAAAGTTTTAGAACATACATCTTTAGAGAATATACTCTAAGGGTGTGTTTGACACTTTGGCTAGAGAGTAAAAGTGGAGATAAAATTTTTATGAATGAATTTTATGTGTAATTTTACACATGGAGTTCATCTATGAAAAATTCACCCCTAATCTCACCAGCACCAAACACACCCTAAACCTTACTCTAACACAGTTTCTTCACTTCTCGTCTATCATTATTGATGTAAAATGACAGCAACATATACTAATGCACTGGTTCATTTACATTCCAGTTACCTTTCATACAATGCATCAATGGATCTTGCTACGTGGTGAACAGGTGTCTTTGTTTTTATTGGCACAACAGCAAATATATTCCAGGACATTGAATGAAGTAAATAATAGAATTATTTTATGTGCTTCTCATGTGCTTATGCCACACAAGTAGCACCAACCTTTGTGAAAAAAGTGATAATTGGATTTTCTAGCCATTATCATGTTTTTAATATACTTCTCTTCTATGATCCTACATCAACCAGTGAATTGTCTCTGCTCAATCTCTGACTTCCATTGAAGTTTCTCATTCAACCTCCGCATGATTTTTGTAGATTTATTGTATTTTTGTTAGAAGGGAAAGAGACAGAAACACAGGGGACCCCTCCCTCTCTCTTAAAAAGATCAATAAATAAACACTCCAGTCTCAGAATCTTCAACAGTTAATTCAAATGGCATCAAAATGCAATCACTAACAGATATATCGAATTGCACAGGGCGGCTCATGTGTAAACCATGAAGGTGCCTTCCATTAGCAAATACATTGGCACACCACCCAATTCAGCCTGAATGCTTGATTGTTGTTGCAGTTGTTTTAATATGTTGAAACACCAAGCCCATAAAATATTCAAGCCATAATTTCCACTTAAACAAAGCCCCCAAAGAATGGCCAACATTCAACAAATACTTGTACTCCGACAGCATGAATTAAAAGATAACATGTAGACTGCATAAACATACGAGCCATTGGATTAAATTTAAAATACTATTTAACAAATTTTAAATAAAATATCAGGCGTCAAGTACCATGATAATTTCAACATACGCAATTTATTCATAGATTGAAGAGCGCAAACAATAAGATTGAAAGACACAACACGGGATAGCTTCTCCGGACTAGTAGTAAATATCAAAAGTTCAATTTTTTTTTTTTTTGTTTATAGATAAGTTTAGGGCATACATCTGATAGCTCCTCCAGACGAATAAGCACTCTATCAGCCTGAGGTACAACCTGCAACCAAAAATCACCAAAAAGTGAAATGGAAATTATTGAACTTTCAAGAAGAAAAAATGAACACCGGAAATAAAAGGTTAGTGAGTGGGGTGTGTGTGCAGGAATGCTAGAAGAACAACTAAAAACCATCATCAATATCCATCAACCAATAAAGTAAGCAACAAAAAATAAACACCTTAGTGGGTTCCCATTTCTTGGCAACTACTGCATTGATTTTCGAAGAGTTCCTCCGCAAAACTGCACGAGACCCAGATAAGAAATGGTGAAGAAATTGTACAAAATGAAGATATTGGCAAGCATAAATGCAGGTTTTGAAAAGTTGAGAAGTACCAGGGAGTCCGCTGTTAGAGAAAGAGAAAGCAGTGGTTTTGTGTAGGAAGGGAGTTGGCAGAGTGACAAATGTGGATGCCATGGATAAGAAAGAGTGAGAGCAAAAACTCGCAGTGAGAGAAAGGAGGCAGCAAAGAGTGGATTAGGGAAGAGGGGTGAAAGAAACCCTTTAACTCGTCGAGCCCCGCTACAAGCCAAAGATATAGAAGCTTGTGCCCAATATTTCACACAATGGGAGAGATAGAATGTCAAAAGATGACCAGAAGCGAGAAACTCCTCGAATGTTCGATTGGTTATCAAATTAATTGTTGCGAGAGAACACACGAGCACTGCCAGGTTTTACTCTTAAATTTGCATGAATAAAATAAAATAAAAAAATCAGAAACTTTAAATATGTCCCATTTCGATGAAACTTGGAAATTTGTCATTTTTTCTATATATAACTGTACGAGTCTGTTACGTTTTAATTTTGATATGAGAAATGACAGAGGAACAACTTATTGGGACAACTTTTGCACATCCACCGCTAAAAGATAAAAAGCATATAGTAAGGAAAAGATGGTACATAGTGGGGAGAAAAATAGTTAAAGCTTGCTAAAGTCCTCCCTTACTTTCCATCATCTCTGAAACGTGGCTTCCCTCAAATTCAGTTTAATTTTCACTTTCCCTCTCAAACTCACTCTCTCTGCTATCTTTCTCTTCTCACCTTTATCCTACACCATATGACACAGTGGAGCTTGTAGTTAAGGATGGGTTTCTTGTGATGGTTGGATGGTGATGGCCTAAGCGATGGTCAAGAGAGGCGAGCGGTGCAATTGGCATAGTCGACGCTGCTTTCATCACGACGTCATTTCATCGTCTCCTAATACCTTTAGATAAGATCTTTTGGGTCTGAGTCGTGACCAAAACAAGCCACCTGACCACACTACTTTCTTAAAGGTCCCTCCTTTCTCTTTCTCCTTTCTAAATCTCACCCTAACTTAGCCATTTGCTTAATCTCATATCAAAATTTACAGTTTCTAATGAAATGTTGTTCTTTTTTTATGAAAAAAAATTATCATGCATCACTTGTTTTGATGCAATTCTATTAATTTATCGGCAATGTAGTCTCTCAGGTCTAGATTTTAAACTTTCTGTAGTGTCCATGCTCATTCTCAAAGTCATTCAATTTCATATCTTGTAGCCCCCTTTTTTTGTTGTTACAATTATTAGTGTTACAATATATTGTAGGAAAATGGTTTTGATGTAGTTAAACAAATTAATTCAAGGTGCAAATGTGCAATCCTTCTAATCGGTTATTGTTATAGCAATTTAGGATTTTGTTAACATGAAGTCTGTAATTCTTGTAAAGTTGTAATAAAGGATCTTTTTATCAAAAAATAAAAAGATTTTGAATTTGTTACTTTCTAAAAAAGAACACAGGTTATCTTGGCATGTAGAAGAAAATGATCCATTGATTTTGCACTAGTTTCTACTAGATCCTATTTCATCCTACCATAATTGTTATGTCCTCCTCAAATTGTCAATTTTGTAAAACAAAATCTACATAACGAGAAGAATGATTGTGAGGAAAAAAATATCTATATAAAATGAAAAGAAATAGACTTTACTTATGAAATTTCACTGAAGATATTGTGTCATGAATTTACATTTGCTTTAAATATTTGAAGGTATTGATCTTTGCTCCAATTTGTTTGGTCACATGGCAGGTGGGGCTAGTAGTAATATCAAGGATGTAAGTAGACTTGAAGGTAAGTATTTAAACTATCATTTTGCCATTTAAAATCTTAAGCTTATGAAACTTTACTTGTAGGGCAGCATATACATTGTTCATATGTAGCATAAATACTGAGTTATTTGATATCTTATTCTTATTTCCTCTAAGTAGGCTCTTGAGCCTCTTATTATTTTCCAAAGCATATGTGCAAAAATAGACTACTAGAATTCTAGGCTACTTGTACTGATTGTGCCCTTACGCTAGTTGCAAAATGTGCCTTGTTGATATGCTTGATGTGTGCTTAATTTAGGTGACATGGCCTCTAAGATTCTCTCTGTGCCTCCTGCAATAATATTAATATAAAGAATCAATTCTATGAGAATGTTCACTTTGTTTGAATTTGCAAAATTAAACTTGTATAAATGCAATCCTAAATAACCACTTGCCCATTAAATTTTCTCACATGGAGTAATAATGTAATATGAAATGCCTTAGAGACACAATGTAGAAATTTACCTCTTCACCCAATACAAATATACGCATGCATGTAGCCTAGAAAATGAACTCTATTGATTCTGGGCCAATCTCTAAAAAACCAAATTGTAACTTTTTTTTCAGAGGAATGGTGGTTCTAGATTGAAGCATCCATCATGGTATTCAACAGAAGATGTTTGCCTTGGTCAAAGAGATACTCTCGACTAGACTTTTGATGTTGAACCATTGGTAGCATTTGCAAAGTTCAAACAGAGGACATAAATTGAGAACAATATTATGGAAAGGAACTAGGATAAAAGATTGATAAACAAGAATGGACCAGTGAAGATGCCTTTTACACTGCTGTATCCCAACATGTCAGATTATTTTAGGGAGGGTGCACTCACTGGGAAGGGAATTCCAAACAACATTTCTATTTAAAATCCTTGCGGCTGCATTCTCTCATTGAGTTAATAACTATTTGGTTATCAAGCCAAAGATGATTGATTGATAAATTGGCTTTTGATTGCAAATTTACTTTTAGGGAGCATTAATGTTTTTGCTTCCTTATTTTTACTTTAAGTGGGACAAAAGTTTGAGTTTTCTAAAATTAATTGCTTGTGGCCTCCAACATAATTAAATATCATTCTTTTTATATAGCTGAATTTGATATATGACATGGTTCTCACAATTATTTGTTAGCTTTTTTTTATGAGAATTTCATTTTTGATAAGATATTAATATTTTATTTAATATCAATTAAGAAAAGGATGGTCCAAAACAAGACCATGGGATAGAAAAGAGGAATTTGTGTGTCATAGGAAGTAATAACTATTTGGTATATATTTCAGTTTTAAATTGAAAATTGGGAGTATATGAACTCTCTTTTCATTAAACTTGTACAAATTTAGATAACTCTAATAAATTGACCAACTCTCTATTCAACTACTGATTTTATGAGTTTAAGTTTACATATTGTTTTGAAGATTGCAAGTGATTAACCAAAATTTGTATAAAAGTAATGCTGGTAAGAAATATTGGTAAGAAATACACTTTGGCTAATAAGTTATTCTGAAAATGCTAATAAGTTTCATGTTATGTTGACAAGTAGTTCATTTTCTAATATGAACTTGAACTTTTCATATAAATGCATAGTAGTCCCATGTAAAAGTGTTCTGATGCATTTTAGAGTGCATTATTACTTCCTTGTGGAAAAGTAAATGTTTTTAAGTTAAAAAATAATTAAAATAGTTTTTGAAACAAATGCATACCAAGATTAATTAATAGCAAATGGTATCAGGAATGCAAATAGTAATGTTTAGAGAGGCAAAATGATTTTGCCAAGCATGTTTAACCATGTCAGAGTGTACTTCAGGACCTTTTCAAACAAATTTACATGTTCAGGAGGTCATTTTATACACTATACAGCTATGTTAAAATGGCAATTAAGAACTTTTTGCATATAAGTCTTCAAATTTATGCATATAAGTTTTCTCAGCCTATAAGTTTGTCTAAAAGGTCCTGAAGTGCACTCTGACATTGTTAAACATGTATGCACATAGATTTACTGTACACTCACATTCTTAGGGAAACTCTTTATTGACCTATGCAAACTTATAGGCTTTGAGAAAAACTTATATGCATAAGTTTAAAGACTTATATGCAGAAATAGAATTCTTAACTACCATTTTGAGATACTATATAGCACGTGAAATGATCTCCCCATAGGTTTGAGCTTGTGAGTTTGCTTTCACAGCTTATAAGCTTGCTACATCTAGCCAAGAGCTTCTCAAAGCATATGAATGGATAGTAAATCCATGTACAAACGTGTTGAAGTATATCAAAGTTCACTACTATACCTATTCTTTACTGGACACTTACATTCTTGGAGGAAGCTCTTTGCTGGCCTGAGCAGACTTATAGGCTGAGTAATACTTGTAACGCCCGGATGATACATGAATGCATCTGTCGAGAAGTCATGGACAAGGAGCCCTGCTCCAAGAGAAGGGTACATGAATGAACCGATTACACACCCGAATAAGAGGATCATGAGTCTATATAGCTATGAGACCATACAGTTAAAGGGCTTATATGAATTGAGTAGTACTACCTATGCCACAAAAATGCATCTTTCTTTTGTAGCCCATCACGAAAGAACTTCATAGTTAAGTGTGCTTGACTTGGGGTAATTTTGGGATGGGTGATCTCCTGGAAGTTTTTTCAAGAAGCGTGTGAGTAAGGACAAAGCACGTTGAAAAGACTCGTGTTGGTTCCTGGACAATTAAATCCATAAAGTAGCAGGGGATGTTACAATACTTATATGCAAATGTTTAAAGACTTATATGTAAAGATGGAATTCTTAACCTCATTTTCTCATAGTTGTATAGCGTGTGAAATAACCTCTTGGACCCTAAATTTGTTTGAAAATGTATTGAAGTGCACTCTGACATGGTTAAACACGCTTGCACATGGATTTATTGTATACTCACATTCTTGGAAAGCTCTTTGCTAACCAGCGGCAAACTTATAGGCTATGAGCAAAACTTATATGCATAATTCTAAAGACTTATATGCAAAATAGGAATTCTTAACTAACATTTTAACATAGTTGTATAGTGTGTGATATGACCTCCTGAGCATGTAAATTTGTCTGAAAAGGTACAAACCCCTAGGAGGTCATTTCACACACTATACAATTGTAACTAAAACACTTTGTTAAGCAATTGTTCACAAAATATTGATAAATTTCGTGTTATGCTTATAAATGGTTCAATTTCTGATTAGGACATTTATTTTGTAAATATATTATAATCACATATGGTAGTGTGCTTCAAAATGCATTAGTACTTTCTTGTACACTTTATACTACTAACAAATTAAAGTCCTTTTCTATGATTAATAGATTTTATCACAAGGAAGTATTAATGCACTCTAAAATGCTCTAGCACACTTATACATAGGAGTACTATGCATTTACATGAAAAGAATGGTTCTTATTAGAAAATGAACCACTTACCAGCATAACACGAAACTATTAGCATTTTTAGAAGAACTTATCAACCAAAGTGTATTTCTTACTAGCATTACTTGTATGCAAAATTTAGTTAATCACTTGCAAATTTCTTGAAAACAAAATTCGTACAAGTTCAATTAAAAGAGAGTTTGTATACTCTCAATTTTCAATTTAAAACTAAAATATATACCAAATAATTCTTACTTCCCATGACACGCAAATTTCTCTCTTCTATCCCATGTTCTTGTTTTGAACCATCCTTTTCTTAATCGATATTAAATAAAATATTGATATCTTATCAAAAATAAAGTACTCATAAAAAAAAGCTAACAAATAATTGTGAGAACCACGTCATATATCAAACTCGGCTATATAAAAAGAATGATATCATTGATGGAGGCTACAAGCAATTAATTTTCTACAAAATACAATTTTTGGTCCCACTTAAAGTAAAATTAAGAAAAGCAAAAATATTACTACTCCTTAAAATAAAATCGCAAATAAAAGATCGCAACATTGATCTCCATAAAAACCATCCATAGTTTATATATATAAGTCATCGCCAAGTATTGTATACAAGTAAATACAATCATCCAAGAATTGAAAAAAAAATCTTTACTCTAGTGTCAATATTCCCTAGCAAATTATTTGCTAGATAAGTAGAGCAATTGCACTATAATCCATACTACAAACTTTCTTGTAAATTGCCCTAAGTTTCTTCTCTAAAGTAAGCATGAAAGTTGGCCATGAGTTTGAGTAGCAAGATGAAAATTGGTCATGAGTTTTAGAGCAAGATGAAAGTTGGTCATGAGTTTGGCACAATCACTACACCATTAGAAAAATAAATAAGTCACTGCATTATGCATATAGCAATTTGTTGACCCTTTTTATGGAATACTCAACTACAATATTAATATTACCTTAAATGTTAATAAAATCATAAAAAAAATTACAAAATAAGCAAGTCTTGATAATTTTACAATAATATATATAGAAAGTCAAGTTCCATAATACTAAGATTAAACTAAGAAAAAGGCTACCAAGAATAAGCTAAGCATTTGATTGTCCACCATGTCCACCTGATTCAAAGTCTAAAATCTAAACAGAAAATTTGAAAAAGAAAAACTTGTAAAATGAAGTATCCAAAGAACTAGAAGAAAAAAAAAACAAAATGAACAAAAGAAAAGCAACAAGAGCAATTTTCACTGGATGTTGTCACCTGAAAATGTTAATCCAATAGAAGATTAGAGAACAATCTTGTTATAAAAATGCTTTTATGTAATGAAGGTTTTTGGAACCAACATAAAAATATTGAAATTAAAAAAAAACTTAATTAGTAAACAGACTACAAGGGAAGAACACCTATCCAAAAGCAAGAGCTAAGTACCCATTACCCAAGAGCCTTCACTAATTATAGCGCCTTGGCCTTAAAAACATCAAGCGATATTCCCAAAGGACCAATACATGAACATCCAATAAGTTAATATAACACCACCTTAGACCAACAAATGGCACTTGATATAACAAAAATTGAAGAACATAACCAAAGTTATAGCCAAAATCCACTCATATAATAGCATACTTTACCAACTACACTTTGATGACTTTTAAGAAGCCTAGAGTATTTCCATCAAATCTCAACCATGAAAGTTAAGCAATAGTATTCAATATATAAAAGTTGAGAAATATGGCATTCCCAAATAAAATTAATACGCTATTGACTTGATATAGTTTAACCAGTGATATTTCATCTTCAATTGCAATGATGTAATATCCTACAATAAAAAATACTAAGAATGAAAGTATAATTCCAATCTTAACATTCAAGTTCTAATTCAAATATTATGCATGAAAAAGTAATTAGGTGAAGGTAAAATAAGATGGCACAATGTATGGTAGCTGCAAGGAGAGGAATGGATATGCCCAAATTAATGATAATTTTATGCATAAAGAAGATTTTATGATAGGGAGTTTGAACTTTTACATGCTAATAGTAATAGAGGTTTCATAATGCAAATTATCATTGTCTAGTAGTCTAAATTCATGTAAAATCATTGTCAATTAGTCTAATTTTTTTATTCAGCTTTATTTTTAACAGGATTGGGCATACTTATAGTTTAATTTTTTGATGAATCCATTTCTCTTACTCCTAAAATAGTAGTCCCTAATATCATTCATCCATGCCTTATTGCCATACAAATAAGTTCAGCAAAAAAAGGCTAGGAGCAAACATTTTACTCATGAAAAATACTTGTCATCATTATCTTCATTGCCAAAAGTAGACCTGGATTTTGTGACTGAAGTTCATATCAATGTGCGCCCTACGATTAAGTGGGCAAGCAAGGTTTATGATGAACACTTCCTAAAAGACTCTGAGAAAACATTAGTACACATTATCATCTTTAAATGCATCCAGGCATCAAAAAGTGAAATGACATACCTCAAAGCAACATGCTAAAAGATGAGTGGTAAAGCCAAATGATCTTAGTACCCTTTGACACTATATGTTGTGTAGGCTTTGTTTTTGTGAATAAAGTATCACACTCAACATGAGAAAAAAAAGTTAGTAATCCACAAATAACTAGTACTGGTATTAGGCTAACAAGGATAAGGCAGAAGTTATCAACCCTGAAGTAAGAACAATGAGAAAAATGTATTGTATCATGTTACAAGATACATATTTTTTTCTAATTTCATTCAAAGGTCACCTAAACAAATATATCGAGGAGAAAAGTATAGAATTAGATTACATCAAAGAAATGTGGGTGTAGTTATAGTTCTACTACTATTCTCATTTTTATGTTAAATTAAAATTTAGCCAATAAAAAAGACAATACATGGTTTGGCAAGTAAGCACTTAGATGCCAATCTTGCAAGGCACACAACATGAAGTGATTTTTCCCCTATTCATATCAAAAATTGAACCAAATCCTTACCCTAACCTTATCATTACAAATTATTACATGTCCACTTGTTTGAGCACAAATATGCATAAAGGAGCCTATAAGTTTCTATACATTGAAATAAGCCTTTTAGCGAATGGCACCTCTAATTTGTTGGCTTCTTTGTTCCCTTTCCAAAACATCTTTTTCCCAAATTTTTTTTCTAATTAGCTCAACCTAAATCTCTCTGTTCCAATAAGCAAATAAATTGAATTGGAATGATGTGAGAGCCTTAGAGAGAAATCACGACACACTATAGCACAACTTGAAAGAGATGACATAGTTGACAGTGGCATCATTGTCATTTGTCAAGCTTTGGAGTCATTTCAAATATTCCTGCAAACCCCCAATAAAAGAAATTTTCTTTTTTCTGAATTATCCTAAATTGAAATAGACAACAATTTTTTTTTCAAAAAAAAAATAAAACAGGACAAAAAGGATGATATTGATTGGGTTGGAAGAAGAAACCTGAATGGATTACCAAATAGCATAACTGGAGAGGCGAATGACCATGGTGTCGTGAATCGGACCACAATCGACTAGCTCCGCTTTAGCAATAACGTCGAGGTACCAAGTAGTCAAGCCCTATGACCTTAGCGATGACCGCTCACTCTCAGTCTTCCAGTTATGAGTCCAGCCCAGCTGCTGGTTGAGTCGTGACCGTCGACGAGAACTGAGGCAAGCGGGAGAGAGCTAGCGAGGAAGTTGGATGATGGTGCCAACATAGGATGGGTAGAAAAGGGAGACTCTGAACGGGTTTCATCATTTTTTCCTAAGAAGGGTGAGGGAGTAATGAGAGAGGGTTTCCTTGGTTTTCTAGTTGAGCTGAGAACAAGGGAGATAAGGATAAAGCATGAGTTGAAAGTTCAGGATGAGCGAGGATGGAGTGTTTTGAGCTAGAGAGGATCTATTGTGTACTTTGTTTTTTTGTCCCTATAGTGGTTAATACATATGGTTTCTTCAGAGTTTTGTCCTTATCCGCCTCAAATACATACATGTAAATAAGTTATGCACAATTGTTGTGCACGTAACACTCTTTTGATATACAAGTTATGTTTTAATTGTGATATATAAGTCTAACTGGTGTAGCATGACTTATGTTGAAATAATATTGGACCATTGAGCTTTTATGGTGCATAAATCGCACTAAGCTGAAGCATCCTATACAGGCATATAAGTTGTCCTTGGGTTTCATAACTTATATGTTGTTTTAGGTCGCTTCAGCGAGGTGCAACTTATGCACTAGTGAAGTCTATAAATTTGTGGTGAAGTTATTTTAGACTTAGATTATCTATCAATTAATTAGTTTCTCTGAGTGGGACAAAATGGCTAAATTGTTACATACTCATTCATTATGATAGCGAAGTTACAAATACTGGAATCCTAGTGACTTTCAGGAGTGTTTGGCCAATCTGTTGTTGTTCGACCAACCATCTACTTTTTGTAGTTGCAAAGAAGTATATTGTAGTAGTTAGGCCAAGAAAATAACACACCAATTACCAAGATGCTATATAGGTTGTCCATTGCTATAGGGCAAGGTGTGATCAAGCATACAAGTTTTCCTATTTGCAGTGACAATTATGCGAGTATGATGTTCATTTTTCAGGCCTAGTTTCCAAACGTTCGCATAATGGAGATATTCATCACCCTGAAGAATGTCAGTCTGAATTTTAAGGTTTACTCCCACCAGCTCAGCTGTTGGAGCCTCCTTGAAGTGCCCCATAAGCCCTGATACACAACTTAGAAGGCTAGAGAGAAAATGCTAGTGATCTCATGGCAAGTCCAAGCTTTGCACTTTCCACAACCATTGACCCAAGGTGACCCTACTATGAGTTTCGATTGTTTAGATTTCATTAAGCATAGGGAAGATGATGACGAAGAGCAATTTGAGTGGGCCTTCCCCAGTGAAAGCGATGAAGGATTTGACAAGGAGATATAGAGCATGTTAGTCAGTTTACGTTAATTCAGTCCCTATCGGAGTCACAACCTCAGTCTCAATGATAGCCTAGTCACCATTCAACATTGGATTTGGATGCAATGAATCCAAATAGTGTTGATAGGTTTAGTGGTGAAGTTGGTAGGCTTGTTGGAAGTGTAGGTTTGGACAAATAAAGAAAGCTGGAAGTTAGTCAATTGTTTCGGGACAAGGAAGTTATATTATTTGCAATAAAAAGTTACAACATTTGAAGACCAGCGAGTATAAAGTTTATGAGTCGGACACATAAAATACCAGGAAATGTGTGGAGTTCGGCAATGGGAGCAATTGGAGTATTCGGGTTACATATCTTCAAAAAAAGCAAATATGGGAAGTTTGAAAGTACAATGGACCACACATGTGTGTATTTGATTTGGCTCTAGAAGGCTACCACCAATTGGATGTTATTTGTGGTACCATATCGTCAATGGTGGAATCAGATCCAATGGTATCTACTAAAGTACCTGAAGGAGTTATGGAGTCAAGGTTTAAATTCAAGCCAAAGTATATGAAGGTAGGGTACGCGAAATAGAAGGCAATTGGTAAGTTTTATGGTGACTAGGAAGGATCCTATAATGGGTTTCCGAGATGTCTTTGGTCTGATGTTATATGCCAGGTACACTAGTCCCTTTATTGGCTCAACCATACTATGTTGGTAATGTTGTTGATCATAATTGTGCAATGTTACACGTGTGTTATGGACATTCCCTTCATGCATAAAGGTATTCAAATATTGTAAGCCCTTTATTTCAATTGACAGCATAAAGGTATTCAAATATTGTAAGCCCTTTATTTCAATTGACAGCACATATTTGTATGGCAAGTATAGTGGAACATTATTGATGGCGATTGTTAGCTCCAAAACCCTTCAGAAAGCTTTAAAGCAATATGTTTTGAATGACAACATAACTAATTTAAAGAAAATATTTTGAAGAACGATTAATGTTTACCTTGAGTTTCTTAATATAGCATACAGCTTCTTTCGAATTGCATAACATGGACTTGAAGCGAGAATAATTTCACTTTGCATGTGCAACCATGATTTATCTCATATAAAGAGATTAAGCCTAATAGAAGTGAACATTATATCAAGCAAAGTATGTATACATGCCTAAGGATTAAAGGATATCAAATCAAGAACAAGAAACCAAGGCTTGGGTTTTCAGAAAGTAGTACTAGACATCAAAAGAGCACTAAAACGAAGATATCAAGCAAACTCTAAGAACAATGTGTTACACAATCTTCAATCATCATGATTGCAAATCTTTCATCATCATAAAGCACGGATTGAAACTAGAAAACTGAAGAATTATCAAGGAACTAATTTCACACTTCAGAAAGCTCACTTTACCTGAGTGTCTGAATGTTACTAGAAAACGAGGAAATTTTATTTTTCAAATTCAAACTTAAAGTCAAACCCAATTTTAAATTGGTGAGTCATCCTTCCCCAACTGGTCAACTAACCCAGCTTCTAGAAGAGGAGTTCAAAAACCATGATCAGAAAATGAAGAAGTAGTTTATGAAGGGACAATAGAAACCTCACTCCAACGGCTTTTGCACCTATCCATGTTGTCACGGCTTTATTTGGGAACATGACCTGCACGTGAAGAACTAGGTCCTCAAGTAAGCCTCCTAGGTAACATGACTTACTGAATGCATGAAATAACCTGATTTTCATTCTTAAACATAATTAAATATAATTCATCACCAAATTTTCTAATTAAAACAATAATTCATGAAAATATAAACTGTTTCATTTTATGATCTTAGTAGTCTCTAAAATCAATGTAATGCTTAAAACTTAATCGTGAATACATAACTATCTTGTTACATAAATTTTAATCGCAATCTACCTTTCAAATTCATACTTAAATTCTAAAATCATAAAGGGATGCACATAAACTTTGAAAATAAATACATAATCCTTATATAGAATACATGGTGTGGATCTTGCCGCGTAACTACCTGAATACTCTACTCTAACATAATTCTAACTAAGACTTATATAACGTAAAGCTTACCACTTAACAAATAGGGACAACTGACTCAAGTGAATGGATTCTCACTTATCACCCACATGAGATAACCAATAGGATATACCTAGCATAATCTACGTGCATCGAGCAAAAATCATTTGGTATTTGCCTAATTAGCTACATAGGAAAACACTTCTCATTCCATGGGTTCATAGCATAGCACTTCTAAATTTGTTATCTCACATGAATTCACATTAAACTTGTGGTGCGGTAAATATTAGAGAAACAATAATCTCTGGATAAATATATACATAGCATAGCAATAATAATCTCTGATAATACTTTGGTCTCTATAGGTACTTCATAAGGTCTTGTATTGGACACCTAACTAGGTTTTATTCTCTGAATACTTAGAGGCTAGATTGTTCTGTGGACAACTTGTACCAACACTAACGATATCTCACCATTAACTCACTATCGTTTATTTATAATTACCCTATAAAACTTGTTTGTACTTAAATCAAATAAATCTAAAAACTCTTAGAACTCTTAAAACTCTGAAAGCTTTAGATTCATATAACTATAACAATCTTTTAGCATAACTTGGCTATGAAATCATGCCCAATGGATAACCAGCTTTAGACATCATGATTTCAAAAGCCCACATAATATATATCTGACAATTGCTATGAATCATATGAGTTCCATAATTTCAATATCATAAACAAAAAGGCTAAAATCGCATTTCAAGCTAACATACTTTCATAACTTGATAATTCTAAAATCGTATTTCAAAATAATGTGGTTCATAATCATGATAACTCTAAAATCATAATAGAATATCTATTCATGAAAATAAACATACTCTACACAACATATTTCTAATGCATCATATCTTGATATTTTGAAAGCATAATTCTAAATCCCAATTCTTGAAAACATGGTAATCTCTCAAATCAATAAAAATGTGTTTGACAACTTTAATGACTTGCTAACTCATGTATTTTCCAATTAATCTCTTCAAGGACATACAAAACATTTTCACGGCATACAACAATTTAATCATGATCACATGGTTTTCTTAAAACACATTTTTGATCCTATAATCAAAATCATAATTTTGCTAGGCTTGGCAGAATTTTTAAAATCATGTTTTATACATATTTTTACTTCTAATTTCATGCTTAGCAACCATATTACTATAGACATAATCATAATGATTAAAATAGGGTCATGAGTTCAAACCCACTCACCGTTTAGAGCTGATAGCATGTGAGTACTATCAACTTGACCTTGGAAGCTTGGAATATCACCAATAACTGCCATAGAATCACAAACAACTCATGAGTATATCATAAACACAATAAGGCAACTCTAAAGACATTGGGGAGCAACCAAACTTGACAACAACTAAGAATATAAATACCCCAACTCAAGAATGTAGAAGAAAGGAGAGAAAGATAACATAAACTATCAGTCATCCCTTACCTTGAAGCTTAGGAGTTAAGATTAAGAGAGGATGAGAGTGAGAAGGTATGAGAAAGCTTAGGAGAGCTAGGGTTTCATATTTTGGGGGAGAAAACGTGAACAGGGAGGGGATTTATAGGATAGAGGGTCATTTAAATAAAACTATGTCATTTTAGACTTATTTTAATATCGGGGAACCTCATAATGGTCTGTGACCACTATAGGTTGACCAAGAGAACATGCGCTTATGCGCATGGATGCCTAACCACTATAGTGGTCCAAGACCGCTATAGTAGTCGCTAAAGACCAAATCTCCTAACATCCATAGCTTGACCGCTCATAGGGTCCTGAGACCGCTATAGCACTAAAAATGTGTGTTTTGTATTTTTTAGGCTTTCATGCATCTAGGGCTTTTCCGTAGGATAAGTAGGTCCCAGGGACTCTAAGTCCATACTATACATGTCTAGGGACACGTGGACTTGAGGCATCATACATGTAACTTGGACGTTGACTTAGGTAATGTAATTAGGTTATTTCGGATGAATATTGCTTAATTTTTTTTAGAAAGTAGTTTGTGAAATTATTTTATGCACCTTATTTCCAATTTTCCAATAAATTTACAACATATAACAAAAGATGCTGGAAATGAAATAAATTGGAAATAAACTATAAAAGGTAAATAACACAAACCCCCCTTGAGGTTTATCTAAATAACACTTAACCACATTCTTGTTTCAATATTGCAATCCACTCCATTCACTAACTTTGTCATTAGTCAAGTGATTTTAATTTTGTTAACCATGGTTAACATAAGCTTGGTAGCTTAGCTACGCTTTCCAAGTTCCAATCCATTGTTGTCAAGACCACCAAGAAAATCAGCAATTGAACTATTGGGCATAAGCAAATGCACCCAAGAACACTAACCAGGAAGAACCAGCCCTGGTGGCAAAAAGCTGCATAAGGATCTGGTACAACCATTGGTCAATGATAGTGTTGCTAGAAAGTGTGCAAAATGTATTGTTTCAGATTATTGACCTTCGACATCAATGGGTATTCTTAGTGTACGCCCGATTTTTGCTATTAGACACAATGACCAAATGCCCTTAGGTCATTTTCCTTTACTTGTAATTCAGGTCTACCCTATTCTGAATGGGTCAACTCAATGTTTGAAGGGGATTGTACCTGTTATGTTTGATATCCAAGGTGAAAATCTCATTTTTCAACTTTCGGCTCAAAATGACCAAAATACCCCTGTGCTTCACGCCGGAAGGCGCCATTTGAGCCCGGAACTTTTCCAGGAAGTACGAAGATGTTTTTGAGTGAGTAGTAATGTTTAGTCGGTTCTGGAGGTCTCTAGGTTTTAGTGCAAATTACCATTTTACCTCTAGAACATGTACAGTGCACCTAATGAATAATTAGGAACCTAAGCAATATTAGGCTCTAATCGAAGATTAATTTATTTCGATAATTAATCTATAGTCAAAATGATTTATTAAGGATGATTAGAAACTAAAATTGCTTAGTCAAATTCTAATTTCATTCTTTAATCCAAGACTACTAATCAAAAAGTAATGAATAGTGTTTTTCTCTCCAATTTCCTTAAATTAAGGAAACTTGTCTACAACCTTTTTAACCAAAAGAATGATTTTAAAATTGTTAATCTAGATTAGAACACCCCCCTAAACCAAGCCTTGATGACCCTAATTAACCTTTATTACACCTAAACACTTTCTCACAAACTCCTAACCCAAACCTTAATTAATGAAACACCTAAACGCATCATTAAACCACAATTACATGGATGATTTTTCCTCCCTCTTGGCTGTCCAGATTTGGCCGAATTCCTCCCCCAAAATCCATCAAATATTGATTTCAAATTTCATCCAAAAAGGCTATGCCAAAGCTAGGACTTGACTACACCTAAGCTAGGACTTAAACCAAGCTTCCAAGACAAGCTTTAGAAGATATTTTCCTTCCCTCCAAAGCCAAAATTTCAGCCAGCTCTTCCCCCCTAAATCAGCCACAACATTTCATTCTTTATAAATACCACAGCTTGGAAAGCTTGGACACCTTTTTGATCATTTGCTAAGTTGAGTTTTCTTGCACTTTCTCTCATTTTCTCTCATTTTCCCTTCCTCTAAGTTCTTTTTCTTCCTTCCTCAAAGAACCACCACCACCACCTTGAGCCACTACAAACCACCTCAAACCACCACTCTCATACCTTAAAACACCTCCTAAACACCAAACCTCACCATTTCCAAGCTTGCATCCTCAAGGAAAAATCATCTTCCTTGAGAACCTTTGGAGGCCGAATCCTTGTTGCTCACCAAGAGAAGATTTTGTCTTCTCATTTCCTTGCAAACTCAAGCTTTCTTTCAAAGCTTTCAAGATTTCACTTGGTAGGGGTTTTCTTTCAAGTTTTCTTTACTTTCTTTGAGAAAAGTTTCTAGTTTTCTCTTGGTTTAAACTCTTTTTCTTCCTCCTTGCATTTTCGGCCATGAGGCCATTTTATGAACACAACTTTAGCTTGATGATGAGGTCTTATGGAAATAGTGTGGTGTTTGTCATGGGATAAACCTCTAAAGCTTGGATCTTGGTCTTGGACCATATACAAACTCGGTTTTCCCTTTTCTTTACAAGTTCAAAGTTTTGGCTTTCATTTCTCTAAGGTTTCGGTTTTCCTTTTTTTATCTTGTTCAAGCTCTAGTTTTCATTTCTTTTCCTTCTTGGTCTCGGCCTCTTTGTTTTGGTTTTGAGGAAAAAGGTTTGCTAAAAATATTAGAATGGTCCTTTGAATGTTTGTTGTGGTTTTTGCCACTAGGATCATTTTCTTGAGCTTGATGATGAGGTTCACAACCTTAAGGCTTCTTTGAAGTCTAGGTGCTAAGAACTCTAAAGCTTGCTTTATGATACACAATGGGTTGAGGTTTTTATGTTCCTTTAAAGTCTTGTAAGAGCTCTAGTTAAGATTAAAAAGGAGTTGCATTCATGTTTACTTTTATGCTTTGCATAGCATGTTTATTTTCAAGCTATCACTAAGCAACTTAAAGATTAAAACAAGAATGTGCATCATCACCTAATAAATCTCAAAGCCTACCTATTTCAACCTTAAAGTTGATTGTTGATTTGGGTAAACACCCAAGAGGCCTAGAGCACTAAAATAAAGAATTGAACCTTGCATTTCATGTTTACTTTCTTGTCTATCATGTTTATATTTTACGCTATCACTTAAACTCTAAAGATAATAAATGAGTGCACCTCATATTTATTTTATGCTCTCACTTTATTTTCTAAAAGAAGAGTAAAATGAGTTGCATAGCATGTTTAAATTTATGTCACCACCTAAATGGTCTAGAGCTCAAAGACTTGCCCAAGTATCCAATGTAAAGTTTTAAGAAAACGTTGGTTTTTCAATGAAGCCATTTCAGCCTTGTGGTGACGATGATGGGCTTGGTGTGAGTTCATCTAATCACAAGTGCCCATAGCCATGTTTTGGAATTTTTCCAAGCTTAGGAGCACCTAAGCAACTTTATGCATAAAATTATATACTTTAAAACTATTTTGCAAGCAAGTTAATTTAGCTATTGACCTTATGTGTAAAGGCATGATTTTAATGAAAGGATTTGAGTTCTAAAAGAGTTTTGAATCCCTAGAATTATTCCAAGAGAAAACTAGTAACTTGTATGCATTTTAATTTACAAGATTATGTGATTTTATGGGCTTATGATTTGATTCTGCCCTTCATGATTGGCTGCTGTACAAATGTTGTTCTAAGGTTTTAAAATGTGTAAAATTATGTTTGAGTGAAGGGAGGATCAATTTAGAGAAGTTAGAAAAGAATAAGTAACTTAAAAGGATCAATAATGAGAATTCTAGAACACATTAATGCACTAATTTGCAAAACTGTTCCAGCATAATTAATTCAAGTGTAAATGGTTCATAATCAGTAGGATATGCATAAAAACCTTTCATAAATGATTAGGTATTAATTACTAAGCTTAAGGTGATGATAAGGACTTAAAATAGGAATTCTAGCACACTTAGACATGGCAAAATGTGATTCTGTCCAGCAAAGCTAAATTGAGGAAAAGTGAATTATAACTTAGTAAACATGCCTAGGAATCCCTCATAATTGGTTTAGGGATTGATTATGAAGCCTTAGGCGAAGACGGATCTTAAAAAGGGTCACGAACGGAGATTCTAGAGCCCCGTAAGTATATGATATTTTTCCTGCCCAAACTACATAATGCTGTTTGGAATTTTAAGTGTGCCTAAATCTTAGTAAGAATTATAAGTAATGATCCCTTAAATGGAATAAAGATGTACTATGAGCATTAGAATGATTGGAACTTAAGTTTAAGACCCGTAAGGGCCAAAGCATAAGACAATATGAGATAGGAAGTGTGATGTGAGAATGAGACCAAGTGAGTATGCTTGTGATATGAATGAATGTGTTAATTTCATGAGTATGAGAATATATGGATTTATGATATGCTGTTGTGATTTCGGATGTTATAAGCATAATGCATGAGACTATATGATACAAATGAATTAGAGAAAGTATGTTGTTATGATTGAAAAGTTTTCTTGATGGAGGATCTTGTGAGATAACATGCATTATGTGAGTTATGTGGCAAGACTCAAATTTGAGGAAATTCGCGGTGCAAGTCGTTCACTGAATTTTCGTCAAATTTGAAGGACAAAAGAAAGTTTTTGAGGAATATGAAGTTTAAAGTTATATGCCGAGACGCATTTCTCCTGCTCCGGAGGAGAAAGTAAACCGTGGGGTATGGACGTCAAGCCATACCGAAGCGGACAAAGTCGCGTCTTAACCAGTCGATGCGTTTCGAAGAACTTTTGCTATTAACCTAGTTTAAGGTGCGGTTACTATATTATTGGTGTCACAAGTATGAGAAAGGAAAGATGTTCAAGAAAAGGTTACATGCCACTTATATGTTGATTGATAATTGTTTGATTTACCTAAAGTACTGCCATGCATCCATGAACTATTATGTTGCATACATGTATTAAGAATCATTACAAAAGACATGGACCTTGGATAAATACCTTTGTGAAAACCTCATAATGAACTTATGCATGCTTAACCTTTTCATAATAAACCCAAGGTTCCTAAGGACGTAAACGATGACACTAGGATAGAGGATTTTCCTCCTGAGATTCTTTAGCAAAATTCTCACCCTCTCTCTTCTTTCCGTTATGTCTTCAGACATCGATGGCGTCGTTCATGATTTTTGTTGATGCACCCTTGAGCTGCACTACGATCTGATCATCAAGCCCTACCACTTCGAGGGTCGTTGTGCCATTCACATTTTTGCATACATGGGACGCCCTTTTGCCTTTCCAGTCTCCAGCTTCAATTCACTTCGACCTCCCCTTTGGCTACGACATGATTTTTGAGAGGACGCGACCTCAAGATGGGCGAACGCCGTCCCGACCATCGTCTTCAGCTGTGCGTGACCATCGGAGTTCGTATCCCTCATACGCCGCCGGGAGGGACCTGGCCGAGGACTCACGGCCGATCCATATTCGGAGGATTCCGCCCTCGGTGCCTTTGGTTCCTGAGAGGGGTAGCAAGGACACAGTCTCCGCGAGGCCTATGAGGCGTGCACGTCAGCCCGAGAGACGCCCACGAGGTGGTCACGTTGCTCCGCCGATTCACATGCCCACGTCCCCTCTTCGATGGGCCACATCCGAGGAGCTTCGGTTTGCAGGCTACATATCTCCGTCCGAGGATTATGACGTCGTAGGTTTTAGAGTAGGGTTGCTTTTGGGGAGTATCTTTTGGGTTGTTTCATGTATTCTTTTTATGCTATTGTCCTAAGCTCTGCCCATTAGTATGGGTAAGACTTTATGTTTCGGTTATATTCCCTTAGTATTGTACTAAACTATGTTAATGAATATGATGAGGCATGTTTTCATGATGGATGTGTTCCTTTATGTTTATGTTCTGTATGTTTTATGTATTCTTCCGCTTCACGTCGTTTATATGTCACGCGCAAGGCTCGCACTTTGTTTTACATGTCTCCTTTAAAAAAAAAAATTTCCTGTATTTTCCGCTAAGTTAATTTCTAAAAGAGGTTTTAAAGGAAGTAATGACTAATAATTAATCTAAGTACGTCCTAGGCGTATGGGTTAAATATTAGGGTGTTACATTAGAAGTTTCTGACGTTGTTTTGTCTTTGGTCTTCAAGTGTAATTAGAAGTTCATAATAAAACTAAATTCTCAAGAGCGGTCAATTAATCCAGGACAAGGACAATGATGAATTGGATTTAATTTTCCACAAAATATTTGTGATTTTAAGTGTGTGTATATATAGCAATGATAGCTAACTTCAACTCTCTAAGCCTTTATGTGTTTTGAATTTTGATGGATTAAAATAACATTTATGAAATTTTAAGTAAATAGTTAGAAAATCAAAGGAAGGCTTTATAACATGAAGCTTTTCATTAAGATTTCCTGCAAAGTATAAGGGTGTGTTGTAAATTATTTAATCAATGATGATGCAAATAGAGATAAAATATGGATGCAACATTTAGTGTTTTTGAGTTCATTTTGAATAAGAATTTGGTCACGTGAAATTCAAAAATGATGATCTTACTAGGTGTAGAGCTTATGGTCCCAAAAATGGAGGAGCTTGATATAGAAGAACTACGGCCTACTGCCAAGCAGGAGCCATTGTGTTTTCTTGGTTTTTTTGAGTTTTAATATATATTAAGAGATATACCTAGTGTACGCACATATCTTAATAAATGGATGTGTGTGCATTCAAATGATATCTCATTGTTCAGGGCATATGGATTTAGATTATTCTTGTGATAAGAAATAAGACAACTGAGTCAAAATTGATTATTGTTTTAACATTTTGAGTTAACTATGGTTAAGTAACAGAGAATATTTGTTAGAATAATATTAGAAAACCTTGCCCAATGATCTTACTAGGCATAGAGCTTATGGTCCCAAAAATGGAGGAGCTTGATATAGAAAGAACTTGGCCTACGAGCCAACCAAGGAGCCATTGTGTTTTCTTGGTTTTTTTGAGTTTTAATATATATTAAGAGATATAATGGGAGTGTAGGCACATATCTTAATAAATGGATATGTGTGCATTCAAATTGATATCTCATTGTTCCAGGGGATATGGATTCAGATTATTTTGTGGTGATAAGAAAGAAGACAACTGAGTCAAAATTGATTATTGTTTTAACATTTTGAGTTAACTATGGTTATGTAAGGAGAATATTTTGTTAGAATAATATTAGAAAACTGTACGTTAAACTAATGGGGTAGACTGCAATATTGGAGTGAAAATGGGGTTAGGTGTTATATTGAGAAATCTCAAGGGTAGTTTATGTCATTTACCCTTTTTTTTTATCATGATAATGTATTAGGCAAATTATAGGGATCATGCCTAAGGACCATTATAATTACACTTAACCCTTTTTAGATTTTTAAAAATCACTTACCTCCCATGATTAATTTAAAATCATAACGATTACATTCTTCCTTTTTGTTTTAGTTTATAATACTAAAGAATTTAATTGAATTGTCAAAATTATGTTAATTTTATAGGATCAAATATTGGGAACCCAAAATTAGAAATTCTATAAACCATATGAAATGAAATGCGTACCTCTTGAAGCCATAATGCAAATTGATGTCAACGTCTAAGCGTATGCATGCGTGCTATACGTTAGGTACAGAGAGCTTCCACTCCTTTTTGGTCTCCTGAGATAATGCCTGAATGGTACGTAAAGAGAATACAGATTGAAGTGGGGACCTTGTCCAGAAATAAAATATATTGTAACTAGGTGATTAGAGGCATTTATGCCACTTATCTTGTTGCCAAACCTTAGCTTTTTACATGAGTTTTACCAAGTTATTAATGTAATTAATTAGGATTTTAATTTATTTCTCACTGTGTAATTTTGGAAGAATTATTGGCTTTTGCACTTATTTCGGAATAAATTGTAATTGCACCCTATTGTGTTTAACTTGTCTATTTGGGTATGGTTTTGAGCACAAGAACTTTGGATCAATTGTAAAGTGTCAAAAGCAGGCGGAAACTTTCTGGAAGAAGCCTGGAGCAAAAAGGAAGAAAAAAAGTGGAAGTTCATTCTAGAGTAGCGCCAAGCAGCACTTATTTAGCACTCTAGTGCTCAGGAGCAACAACCATCAAATTTTGGGCTCTGCTTCTGTTGAGTGTTGCAGCGCTCCGAACGCGTTACAGCCAGTGGTACCGATAGTGAGATTGTAGCTCACGGATCTATTTTGGGCCTCACTTTAGCCCATTTTTAGAGAGCACTATATATAGGATTATTCTAGACTTTTACCCTAGTTTTAGACTCACTTCTAGGCTGCCACTTTTAGTTGCTATTATTTTCTCTCTACATCTTTGTCTTCTTTTTCTTGTCTCTCTAAAGATTCCATTGGTGAAGGTGCTTGATAATTGATTTTTTATCACACTTTATTTTTGCAATTGAATAATGATCTTGGGGCAATTTCGTGTGTAAATATTGGTTTTTGGTCTAAATTGGATTTTGGGCTTGTAAATGGAATTAATTATAACTTTTGTTTCAGGTTCCCAATTAAAGGCCAAATTCAGACAAGAAGGCAGGTCATGAAATGTCCTGAGCAAAGCTTAGTTAATTAAGTGTCCAAATTGCAAGGAACCAAAGCATTAGTTTTCGATTTTTGTTTAGTTCTTGTCCTTTGAACCGTTTATTTTATTTTGGTTTTTAAGAGCTAGAAGAGGTCTGACTCTGAGTTGGCTGATCCTTCTTTCCGACGGATTGTAATTTTTCATTTTTTTGTTCATTCTGTCAACTTCTCATCTTCTCTATTCTATTCTCGTTTTTTTTGTTTCTCCATGGTTGGCTAAGGCACTAATCGATTAACCCACGATTGAGTTTCCGCCGTTAATCCAGAGGACATTTTTGCCTCACTAGGAGTTCGTTCTTTTCCTTTCCCTTCCTATTTCGTTCTGGATAACGCAAGGGAAGGGGTGTTGAATGTTAGATTTAACATTTAGGTTGATTAATCGAAAGGGCTTAAAATCAAAATGGGTTTAAGTGGGCACTGACGTTGAATGAGTGAACACGTCAGTTTTTATAAAATGCTAGGTGATCACCTAGTAGCTTCGGTTTCTAAATGAATGGGATTCCGATTTGTTTAGGATCAACCACGAATTCAGTGAGTAATTGTCCAATGACGGATTTTCAGGAACTTAAAGTCTGGGTTGGTTGTTAATTTTAATTGTTAATTTCATTTTATTGTTATCTATTCCTTCAAGATCGAACACACCCCCCTTTTTGTTTCCGTTTTTGCTAAGTCTGTGTTGTGCTTTCCAATTGAGCGAATTGGTTCATTGCGAATTCCGTGGGAAACGATTAAGGTTGCTCTATATTGCAAGTTTATAGCCTGATTAATTTTGGTGAGCTCGACATTCACGTCATGCTTTGTCTTGGAGATTGTGGCAAGTATCATTGTTATTATTTCCAGGTTCTCTTTTATCTTCATTATTGTAATCCTCCAGAGATGGAGGACTAGATTTCTTTACTAGTATAGGGATTTCCGATGGATTGGGATAACATTTAAGACCCTTTGTTTATATTGAATGTATTGATTTTCTTAATGTTCTCCAGTTTCTATTCCTATAATTATTATGGTGATTAACTAAATTGGCGATCGTTGTTTAAGGAAACCTTTTGGGCATAAATTGATGGATCTATTGGTTTATGTTTGAGGAGAACATTTAGAATTAATTTTCTGATTGGCGGTTATGTAACACCCTAATATTTTATCCCAACAAGCCTAGGACGTATTAAGATTAGATATTAGTTATTACTTCCTTTTAAACTCGTTTGTAAAATTACTTAGCGGAAAATATAGGTAAATTTTTTTTTTGAAACACATAAACCAAAATGCGAGCCGTCGCATTATTATCACGAGCGAAACGTAAAGCGCAGAGAAATTAAACATACAATTGAAAGCAATAAGGAACACATCCATTCATAGAAACAAAACACCATAATATATTAAATAACATAGTTTGATACATCAACGAAATAAAACATAAAGTTATACCCACATAAGAATGGGCGGAGCTTGTAGTACATATAACAAGGAAATACATAAATTGAAAGAAAGCACAACAACAAGATACAGGGAAGCCCAAAAGATCAAACCCCAACTATAGCTACCTCTCCCTCGAAACCTCCTGGTGACGCTGATCCTCTGGCAATGGGAAGGTCCCACGAACGCCCGCTCCTGGCCCAACGAAGCGGGGGTGTGGGCATGTGGAGAAGGGGAGCAACATGACCTCCTCAACACGGGCACTTCTCGAGCTATCATATTCGCTTCACATGCTTCCTAGGTGACGGTCTCGCCACCCCTACCCATGTCCATGGGCATGAGGGAACAGAACCCTCCAGTAAACGAAGGGGGAGTCCTTGGACAAGTCGACCCTAGTGCGTGGTATGAGCGGACGTACTCGGGTAGTCTCTAACCACTGAGGATGATGGACGAGCGTGCGATTCCTCATGAGTGTTGGTCCTCTCGAAGATCAAGTCGTCGCCATAGGGTGAGGTGGGAGTGAAGCGAAGGCGGATGGATGCGCGAATGGGCGTCCCATGTACGCAAAAATACGAACAACACAATGACCCTCAAAATGGTCAAGACTAAAGCTGGGTCGTAGTGCACCTCCTAAACTGGTGTATCAATGAAAATCACGAATGATGCCATCGTGATCTGAAGACATAACGGGAAAAGAAGTAGAAGGGGTGAGAATCTTACTAAAGAATGTCATAGGAATCCTCCTATCCTAATGTCATCGTTAACTTCCCCAAGGACCTTGGGTTTATTGTGAAAAGGTATAACATGCAAAGGTTTATTATGAGGTTTTATAAAAGTAATTATCCAAGGTCCATGTCTTTTATGATGAATCTTAATGCATGTATAGCATAGTAAACATTAATGCATGACGATACTCTATGCAAAAAACCAATAAAATATATCACCAATAATTCATCATCATATAAGTGGCATGTAACTTCTCATGATCAACCTTTCAACTTTGTGACATAAGAGTATAAAAAATAGTAACCGCACCCCTAAAACTAGGCTATGAGCTCATACCTCAACTAGTCGTCACTAGTTCTTACTTATCCTCTTGATAAGCGTGATATAATCATAATAATCCCAACTCCCGAGTACGGGTAGAGGGCCTAAGGATCACCCATCATGAGACTTTTTCCTTCTGAAATGCATCAGCGGTTAAGACCAATGACTTTGTCCACTTTGGCAGGCTGATGTCGATGCCCTCACGGTTTTACCTTCTCCTCACTAGCAGGAGAAGTATGTCTTGGTCTGAAATGCATCACTAGTTAAGACTAGTGACTTTGTCCACTTTGATATGGCTTGATGTCCATATCCCTCACGGATTTACTTTCTCCTCACCGTAGCAGGAGAAATGCGTCTCGGCATGTCACATATAAAATCTTTCTTTTCAAAACTTCTTTCAAGTCCCTCAAATTTGACGGAGATCCAGCATAATGGCTGTATACCGCATTTCCTCAAATTTGAGTCATGCCACGTAACATATTCAACTCATGCCATCTCATTCAATATCTCAATTAGTCAAATCTTTAGAAGCCATATAAGCATGTTCATTCATTTCATCATCATCTTGTATCCATATGCATCTCAATCATGGCATGCCGTACGATCATATCAATTACATCATAAGCTCACATAATCTTGTGCATATAACATTAATATTTTTAGTATAACAATAAGCGTACTTGTTCACTCGGTCACTTGCTCACACTATACCTCCTATCTTGCAATGTCTTATGCCTTGACCTTTACGGGTCTTAATCTTGTGTTCTGATTATCCTAATGCCCATTATAAACCTTTAATATGCCTAAAGGATTATTACTTGTAATTCACTCTAATTTTTATGCTTACTACACCTCCAAACAACATTACATAGATTTGTTACCATGATCACTATTCGATTTAGGGTTCTAGAATCTACGTCTTTGACCCTTTCTAAGTTCCATTTTCGCCTAAGGCTCTATATTCAATTCTTAAACCAATTATTAGGGATTCCTACACATATCCACTAATTATAAACCATTTTCCTTAAGTTCAATTATGCTGGAATAGAATTTACGATTTTTGTATCTAAGTGTTCTAGAATTCTTATTTAAAGTCCTTTTTAGTTACTTGTTCTTTCCTAACTTCCCTAAATCGTTCCTTGCTTCACTCAAACATAATTTTACACATTTTAACACCATAAAACAGATTTAATACAGTGGCCAAACAACCAAGGCAGAACCGAATAGATATAGCTCACATAATCACATAGTCTCATGATTTAAATGCATATAAGTTGCTAGTTTTCTCTTGGAATAATTTTAGGAACTCAAAACTCTTTTAGAAACCAAATCATCTCATTAAAATCATATAAATTTAGGTGAGGTTAGTAGCTAAACTATTTTGCTCATAAAATAGATTTAAAACATAAAACATTGTTCATAATGTTCTTAAAGTTCACCTAAACTTAGAAAAATTCCAAGACATAGACTATGGGCACTTATGATTAGATGAACTCACATCAAGTCCATCATCATCACCACAAGGCCGAAATGGCATTATTGAAATGCCTCCATTTTCTAAAACTTTATATAGGATACTTGGGCAAGTCTTTGAGCTCTAGAGTATTTAGGTGATGATATAAACATAAACATGCTATGCACTTTATTTTACTCTTCATTACAAAGTAAAGTGAGAGCATAAAATAAATATGACATGCAATCTCATTATTATCTTTAAAGATTAATGATGACTTGAAATATAAATATGAAATGCAAGCTTGGAAATTTAAACATGATAATGCAAGTTCATTTATTTATTCTTGAGAGCTTAGTGATGACATCAAAAGTAAACATGATATGCAAGGTCTAAACTTAAACATGAGTGCAAGTTTATTTTATCTTAACTAGAGCTCTTGCAAGACTTTAAAGGAACATCATAACCTTAATCCAATATGTATCTTAACAACATAAAGTGGGCTTTAGAGTTCTTAGCACCAAGTCTTCAAAGAAGTCTTTGGTTTGAACTTCATCATCAAGCTCAAGAAAATGGACTAGGAAAGACATCAACATTTATCAAAGCAAACATAAAAGAACTACTCATATTCTTCATTTTATTGCTCATAGGCTTCAATCTAGAGTAAACTCTGAACGGCCGACTAACTTTAAGGTTGGCAAGGGTAAGCTTAGAGCTCTTTGAAAACATAGGATTAATTTTCTTAACAAAACTTTTGTGATCTACTTGACATTTTTATCAAACTTTGTACAAAGAAAGGAATGGAAACCGAAATCTTGAGGAGAAAATGGAAAGGAAACCGAAATCTTTGAGCAAGGAAAAAGGAAAGAAACCAAAAGCATATATGGTCCAAGACCAAGTTTTGCAAACTTTAGAGGTTTCTCACATGGCATCACAAGACCATTATCTTGAAACCTCATCATCAAGCCAAAGTTTTTTCTCATAAAAGGTTCCAAGGCCGAAAACAAGAGGAGGAAAAGAAAAGCTTGAAAGCCAAGAGAAAACTAGAACTTTTCTTAAAGAAAACAAGTAAAACTTTGAAAGTAAAACCCCTACCAAATGAAGTCTTGAAAGAGATGGAAGAAAGCTTGATTCTTTGAGGAAATGAGAAGACAAAATCTTCTCTTGGATGATGATGTGTATTCGGCCAAGGGAAGAACACAAGGAAGTGGATTTTCCTTGAAGAAGTAAGCTTGGAAATGTAAATGTTTGGTGTTTGAAAGGTGGTTTGAGGTGGGAGTGGTGGTTTAAGGTTGTTTGCGGTGGTGTAAAGGCTTCTTTGATGGTGGAGGAAGAAGAACAAGATGAAGAAGAATTGAGAGGAAAAGAAAGAAAATTGCAAGAAAGCTTAACTTGGCAAATGATCTAAAGTGTGACCAAGTTCTCCAGGCTTGGTATTTATAGAAAAATGAAACAATGGAGGCTGCCAAGGGGGGAGGATGGCTGACGGTTTCTCTTGGCCAAGGGGAGGAAAATATCTTCAAAAGCATGTCATTCAAAGGCATGGTTAAAGGTATGGCTAGGTATGGGCAAGGTATGGCTTAAGGAATGATCTTTGGAGTGAAATAAAATCAACATGTGACCATTTCCAAGGGTATGTATTCAGCCATATTTCCAGCCAAGGGGAGGAGAAGAAATTGTTCATGTAATTGTGGTTTAATGATGTGTTTAGGTGTTTTTTTTATTAAGGTTTTAATTAGGAGTTTGTAAGAAAGTGTTTAGGTGAGGTAATGGTTAATTAAGGTTGTCAAGACTTGATTTAGGGGGTGGTCTTGCTAGATTAACAAATTAAAAACCATTTTCTAGTCAAATTAAATCATAGACAAAGTTTCTTGATTTAAGGAATTGGAGAGAGAAATTACTATTCAAGATTCCATGACTAGGAATCTTGAATCAAAGAATGAAATTAGAGCTTAACTAAGCAATCTTAGGCTCTAATTAACCTTAATAAATTATTTTGACTCTAGATTAATTATCGAAATAAATTAATCTTCGATTAGAGCCTAATATTGCTTAGGTTTGGCTAATTACGTCATTAGACTCACTGTACACTGTTCTAGGGGCAAAATGGTAATTTTGCACTAAAACTGCTCGACCTCCGGCCTGACTAACCATCAAAAATCACTCATAAACATCATTCCAAATTTCTGGAAAGTTCATGGCTCAAACGGCACCTTTACCCGTACGCAGGGTATTTTGGTCATTTTGAGTCGAAGTTGGAAAATGAGATTTTCACCTCGGATATCAAACTTTGCAGTTATAATCCCCTTCAAACATTGAGTTGACCCATTTGAGGTACGGGTAGTGTCGGTCGGCTACCCTCGAATTTCGGGTAAAAATGTCCTCAGGGGCATTTTGGTCATTTGTTCTCAAAAAAAAATGGAGCGTCAGGGTTAGGCTATAGCAATTGGTTCATTAAATCAATGTGGTTTCTAAGTAAATTGAGATATCGTTTATTAGTCATTTACATTAGTCAAATTCTAGAGGTTGATCGATCAATAGTATAGTTGCTAGTCATTTATTACTAATAGCCACCAATGGGTTCAATATTTGGTCAATGATAACTAGTTCCAATCCTAGGAATACCTTGCACTAGTGCCTTCTCTATTATTGCAATTATCTTGTTACTATTATCTTTCAATTTAAATTATTTGCTTTAATTCTCAAAACCCTCAAATCTTCCCAACTAAGTATTGAAGCCTCCTTGAAAGACGACTAGGTTGTGCCCTTTACTACATTTTTGTGCAACTTAGCATTAAAATAAATTTCTAATTTGAGAGGTAGACGACAACCTCCGTTAAATTTTGGCACTGTGGGGAGACATTAAAACTTAGTTGTTTATTATTATTATTTTTATTTTTATTCCAGTTTTTATTTTATTTTATTTTTATTTATTTAATTACTATTTTTATTTTTCTGCACAATAAAAAATGAAAATAAAATAAAATTTTTGTTTCCTTGTATGAGGCGCTCACGTCTATGAAAAATTGATACCTCTTGATTCTAAAATTGAGAAAACTTTGAGAAAATCAACAACAAAGCATCAACAAACGGAACCATCTAAGCATTTTGATCCTTATTTAGTGTTTCAGGAAATATAAGTAATATGGGAGATTAGAATAGAACACTTAGAGAGCTCATTGCTCCTGACTCATCATACTAGATGCTCACCTAGCTTCCTAGTTGGAATCGGCCAACTCCGTGCCTCTCAGAAGAGCAATGAATGACTATGGTGATCTTCTCTATCTCTCGAAGAAACGCTTGAGCATCTTCCTTGGTGAGACGCCCTGGAACGTAGGTGGATCCATCCTCCGAAAGTGCTCCAACACTGAGTCACTGGATCTCTAATTGGATGTTGACTGGGGGTGGCTAACCCGCCTCAAACCTGTCTAGCCAACATATCCAAAAGTGTGGCTAAAGCCTGTTGTATACTTATAATGAGCACTGGTGCCAGGAAGAACCGCCTGCAGGCAAAGAGAAGGCAAGGACGTAGGGGAGGCATCCTCGAATCCGAAAGAACATGAACATAGGATAAGGAGCATTGATCATGAAAAGGAAGACAAGACTCTATCTTTGAATCTAGACATAACTAATCATTCCTAAAGGCCTAGAGTAACGTTTCGTTAATGCAAATGGGCACGCTTCCATTTACACAAACCTCTGCTACTTGTGGACACTTACCCTAGTGACATGTAGGGAAACCTATGGCTCTGATACCACTTTTATCATAACCTAACTACGGAACGTGATATGCATGTGAGGAATCCCATTTTCACATAAGCGTTGTGACCTATGAGTCTTTATATGTATAATTTAAATCATAAATCCATTTCTAAAACATCATTTCATCTCCAATAAATCTCTTTTCTCGAAAAGATAATCATCATGAATAATTTCATAATCAGACTCTAAAATTTGTAATTATATTACAAAATATATGAGTTGCTCTCTATACAAAATAAACCATGAAAACTACAATCATAAGAATATATTTAAATCATGGTATACAAAACATGCAATATCTCTATGCTCGGGACCCTACCCGCAATGTACATGGATAGCTCTATCTGTATGCAAAACATAAAAAAGAATATTTCACTTCAAAGTGAAGCTCACCAATTGGAAATAGCTCTACTATTGGGAAAGCTGGCTAAGAAGAACCCGGTGCTAATGAATCTTAATGGAAAAAAAGAAGATGAGAGGGGTGAGTTTCATCCAAAACGCAATGAGTAGACCCTTACCATAAATCTTCATAGGACAACAACAAAATGTGTGTGTGTGTGTGTATATATCACTTATCAATGCAATTCTCTGAAATCATTTCCATACACATATGTAATAACACTTAATCAAATATTTCTGAAAATATAATTTACAGTCCTCTAATAGAGAACAGGAATCTCTGATTATGCATAAATATGTGACATAACAATAATCTCTGATTATACATGTCAATCATAGTATAACAATTTCTAATCTCTGGGATCCCTCAAGGATCCAAATTGGACAACTAACTAGGTTCCGTTCTCTGCTTTATGAGATTGTCCTCTCAGGACAACTTGGTACCAAGGTTAACGATGGGGTTCAGTCATTAACTTGCGTCTATTTCTCTATAGCTACCATCTAGTCTCTAATTAATAAAACATATCATTTTCTCTAAAACTCTGCTCTGGGCTTTTCTTTGGGTATGAAACTCTATAATACATAAATATTCTACTCTTGAATTCATTATGGTAATTCATAATCTCTAAATCAAGTCATAATCATACTCTAGCTCTCTAATAAAATCATTTTAACAATTATGGTCCCATGATTTTACATTAAAACATATAGTTCATGATCTAGTTGAAAATCATCATTTTCATACACTTAGTAAAACCAATCATAATCTCTAGTCTCTTGAAATATTTTCTAAATCATGTAATCATGCCACAAATTGAAGAAAATAGCTATAATGATCAACGTAAGGATCATCCAATATGAACCCACTCACCTGGAGGGGAGGAAGGAGTGGTGTCAACACCAACGAAGCTCGGGAAGGAGGAATGACACCAATGTCTTCCATAACAACCTTAAACTCTAGATTAATTTCTAATACTCTCTAGTTTGCTCTAGATCAATTCTAACAATATTGATGGAGCACCCTCACTCAACAACAATAGAGAATAACAATAACCCATAGCTTAGGATACAAGATGATGAAGAAGGAGACAATAAAAACCCATAAAATCTCACCTTAGATCTCTTGGAAGAAGAAGGATTGGGTTAGTTTGAGTGGAAGAGAGTGGGAAGGTCTGGAGAAGAAGGGTTTTCAAGTTTGTGGAGTGGGAGCGAAGTTGGGGGTTTAAAAAACTTAAAGGGGGTTCATTAAATTAAACGATGTCGTTTATCACTGTTCTGTCCCATTGTCACTGCCATAGTGGTCAAGCTACACCCGTGCCCCCAAAACACACCCACTTGACCGCTCTGGCGGTCTTGGGCTGTTATAGCAATGAAGGTCACCAATTTTGCCTAGCTCTTCATAAATCAGTCATCTTGGTTCTTAGGGCCTTTCTAGCAACACGGGTGGGTCCCGGGGGACTTTAAGGTTGAACCGAACCTCTCCACCGACACATGTACACTAGGTATTACAAGTCTATTAGTGACGTTTGACCATGTGCACATCACTTGTCTTTTAATGCATAGATATAAATATTGAGAATTATTGTAACTGCAAAAAGACTATATTATCCCTTTTTAATTAAAGGATAAAAATATCAACTTCCTCCCATTTTTACAGAATCATTCTATGACTCTCCATTCCCAGGTGATTTGTTCAACTTGTAAGGAGATTAATAGCAAGGTGATTTGCTTATCCATTTTCAAACGTGTGTTCCATACCAACAAAACCAACACAAACTACATAAGACATAAGTACCATAAATGACACTTTTATACTCATGAAACCAAAACGAACCAAACAAAAACTAGAATGTTTATTCAAAATCACAAATCATACTAACTAAAGAAAATGAACCGATCAAAATTTTATTTTAAGCCTCATGACCCAAAACGGACAAAAAATGAAAATAAATTCAACCTCCAAGTGCTCATATGAAAGCATATTCTTACAGAAGTGAAAGGTTAGTGGTCTCTAGCCCTCATAGGGCATAATTAGATTTAGAGAATCATGATCAAGGCATAAAAAAACCATGATCACATGAACTCATAATCAACCCCAATAAAAACATTTTTGTTGAGAAATAGAACTTTTCTTTTGAAGATCAAAGATAACCACTTAGGAATCTCTAGAGGTCTCAAAATGGAGAACAAAGTTCCACCATTAGAAAACTCTCATAATTAAGATTCATGATTCATCCTCAAAACAAAAAGAAAAACCAATAAGAAAAAGAAAACAATAACATAGTACCTACCAAAGTCAAGATCCAACTTGATCAAAACATAAAATGAAACAAAACTCGTCCTTTTTCACGTTGCTAGCTGTGGCCTTGGTGAGATGGCGAGGGAAGGATGTGTTTTTTATGGAAATGGATGGATTATGGGGTTAGTGTGGTGTGGAGAAGGTGAATGAAGATAAAAATATGGTAAGAATATGTGTTTGGAGCTTGATTTTCTTTCAATAATGGTGACTTAGAGAAGAGAAGAAAAGAATATTAAAAGAAAGAGGCAAGAGCATTTGTTGAGCCAAGATTGGAAACCAAGTCTCTCCAAAAAGGGAAAATGCATATGAGAGTATATGAGTGACTACGGTGTGATGTGTCTTAGATATTTGTGATAGAAAAAAAAATGAGAGAGGAAATGGAGAGGGCCACCATGGCCTTGTCTTAGGCAAGGGGTCATTTTTTTTTACAACTTTGTAAAAGTGAAAATTAGGGTTAGGGGTAGTATAAGGTTTCTAAAATGATTAGGGTTCAAAATAATCACTTAAGAGCACCTAATCTTGATCTAAGGGCTAGGATTCAATCTTGAATGTATCAATATGTTTAGTCTTTGCTAATTGGGGGTGCTTAGGCCTAAACAAGTAAGAGTAGTGGAGGTAATACAATCTTAAATGCCATTTCATTCTTTTGTGCCACCTCACCTTGTACTTTCCATTATCTAATATGTAATTAAATGTATTTAGCAATTCTAATTATTTGACCCAATATTAATATATAAAATAAAATTACCTTTATTTTGACTCTAATATTGATTATATTTTCTTAATTACTTTGATTAAACTTAATTACTATGGATTAGGGGCAAAATAGTAATTTCAAACAAATTTTCACTAAACTTCACAAATTACATATAATTACTACACATCCCCATAAGAACATATATCTAATCCCAAGTGATGGCTGGTCTAGTCTCACTTTATTTCTATAAAAATGACCTAAGGGGTATTTTGGTAATTTTATTCAAAAACACATGAATTCCGATTTTTACATCCAGAAGTACACTAAATACTTCTAATTCCCTTCAAACATTAAACTAACTATATGAGAATATATGGGCTATGTCATTCAAAATTTGCACGAAATGGCCTGAGGGGCATTTTGGTCATTTTGTACAAATAGGAAAAATCGAGGCATTACGTTTCTCCTATGCTTAAAAAGAATTTCGTCGTCAAAATTTAGTACTTGTAAATATCTCTGGATGTTTGAAGCTTCGTCTCAAACTCCAATACCCAAGTGAACTCCTCTACTATCCAGAGTCTACCTTCACCAATGGTACAATCTTATTCCTAACTGCTCATTCCTCTGTCCATGATCCTTTCAAGTTGTAGGTTGAATGTCAAGTCCTCCCTTAATTGTACTTGATCTGGCAATAAAACATGACTGAGGTCGGACTAGTATTTTCTTAATTGAGAGATATGGAAAACATCATGAAAGTTAGACAAGTTGGATGGTAAAGTTATACGATATGCCATTGATTGACTCTCTCAAGAATTTCAAAGGAACTAGGAATCTAGGACTCAGCTTCTTGACTCTCATAGCTTGACCTATGCCTATTATAGAGGTGATCCCAAGGAATACATGCTTTCCCTCTTGAAACTCTAACGCTTCTAGTGCTCTCAGCATAGCTTTCTCGATTTGAGCAATGAGGATCCCGTCCATAATTTTTTGATCTGTTTTGTTGTTTCTCTTACAACATCAAGTCTTAACATGCTATGCTCACCAAGTTCGTACCAATTCGAAGGGGATTGACACTTCCTTCCATACAAGGTCTCGTATGGTGCTATGATGCTTGCTTGATGTAACACCTTGGAGTTAGTCAGAAATTAATTGAAACTTTATTAATAAGTGTTTCGATATTTAAAGACGTAGTGATGATGAGGATAACCCAATGGACGAGTAGAAAAAATGTTAATAGTATTTTACGGGCTTCGCAACCCGTTGGACAACCAAAACCCTAGATCCAAGACTAAGTGATGCCAAAACTTAGAAAAGATAGGGTTAGGGTTAAGAATAGTTAGAAATGAAGATTTTATGTAACACCCTAAAAATTATTTAAAAATTAATTTGAGTTTTATTAGTCGTAATTTCAAAAATCTAACATTGTAGCAATGATGAGGATGGCCCAACGGACATATTAAAAAAAAAATTTGGGCCAGGGTGAATAGTAACCTTGCCGAGTCCCAAGCGGGACAAGCCAAAACCTTAGATTCAAGCCCAGAGGTGCCCGAAATTAGAAAAACATGGGAACAAGGTTAGAAATAGGTGGAAATGATAATTTTATATTTAGAATTAATTTTCGGATAATATTGGTTTAATGGGTACGACGTTTACCGTTCAGTAAAATTTCGGTGTGTGATTTTTAACACCGAAAGATATTTAATCATTATAAATGGATAATGTATATCCATTCAAGCTAAGTGTAAGGCTAAGATTTAATCTTGTAAAGCAAGATTAAATCCTAGCCATCCATCTCATTATATCCTTTTAAAGAAAAAAAAATTGCATACTTTGACTACAATTACACCAAGATAAATATAAGCCACCAACCTTATCACCTCACCATCATCATTTTCATACATCAAGCCCCAAGACAGCCCTCCATTGTTGTCTTCTCTCAAAGCTTTAATCTTGTTTCAAAAACCCCAAAACCCTAGCTCAAAGTCACTAAAACACCAAGATCCTTTCACAAAACTTGTCCTACTCCTCATGATCTATCAATCCAACCGATTAAAATCTCAAATCTCCATCAATCCTCACCTTGATACCTTGCTTCCTCACTGATTCCATAAGGGTTTGGGTGTGATTTGGGAGCTTCAATCTTGGAGCAACATAGAGCCAAGGATACACTAGCTTACAAGAATAGGGCTTTTAAACCTCTTTTGCTTTCAAATCCATTTTTCTATCTTAACTACTGATTTAATTTGATGTTTTTGGTTTAATTGGTTGATAATATACTGGTATTGATGTGTTAATTTTGGTGGAGTGTTTGGATGATGTTAAAAATCATTTTTGTTAAAAGGAATTTTGGTCTATGCTGGATTTTCGGTTTTTACATAGGCAGCTATTGAACTCGAATTTTCTGGTATATTTGTGGGTATTTAAATGAGCTAGAAAAAATATATGTTGGAGATAATATCCTAGGCTAGTTCCAAAAATTTTCTTGACCCTTGTTTCAGGCTTCTCCTACCTGAAAAAAATAAAACCGAAGTGAACTATGTGCTGCCTTGAAATGATGGAAGAAGTTGCGAATTTTTAACATAGGAAATGATTGATTTTTCCTTTGAAATTTTTAGAGTGTTGATAACATCTTGAAATTCAAGTGATTTTATTTTGAATTGATTCCATCATTTTCTAGGGTTAAAAATTATGAGATTTCGTTAAGCAGTTTAAGGGGTTCCTACATGAAATTGTCTAATTTCTCTAACATAGTTAGAGAACTCTTTTTGCTCTAAAATCTTTATGGAACCTTGTGGACACACTGAAGTGTCCTTGATAATTTTTATAACCTCTGAATTGATTGTTTGATGGGCAAATAAATTTGTGCTACAAAGGTATGAAATCTGCCATTGTGCTGGAAATGCAAAATATCTTTGAATTGATGAACTAATAGCATTTTTGTTCTAGTATGACATGAATACTTGATGTTACATATTTGGCCATGTGACTTGTGACATATAAATGCATGCGAGATGAAGTGAAGAGTGGTTTATGAGGCATGGTTGAAATTTCATTGTGAATGAAATGCCTATATGTGCTTTGTGCATGCATTTGGAAAAGGAAAAGAGAATGTATAAACTTAAATCGTGCATGTTTTAACATATGGACAAAACGAAACAAGACTTAGGTTGAATGAGGGAAAGAAATTGAAAAGAGAAACTTCCCCAAAATTTTTAGTCGGTAAACGTATCGGCTAGGAATAGATCTGTGTGTGATTTGGAAATGGAAAAAAATAAAGTTCGATGATCACGTATAGGAATGAGTTTAGTCCTAATAAGCAGTCTATTTCCTTTGTGTGGTGTGATCCACTGTAAATACCATTTGGTATAAACTATCTATTGTGGAGTTGTCCACAACAAATACTCGTTGGGTATGACTAAGTCTTTCCTATGTCAATGAAAAAAGAAAAATGCACTGATTTGATCTTTGTGGCCATAAGTGAAACCATGTCACTTTGAGATAAGTTCATTGCATGTATTATATGCATACTCATCTTATTTTGAATTGACTTTAAAAGATGAATTACTAATTGTTAGAAACATTTTGATGTATGTGCACTAAGTGATTGGTTGTTAAAAGCTATCCACTTCGGATGAATGATTTTTGAACTTTAAAATGAATTCTTAATATGTATTGCATGATCACATTTTCTTAATAAACTGAAGTGACTTGGGGCGATGACGATGAAACTATGATTGTGTAACTGGGGAGTTGCCCTCCTGAGAATTGTGTAATTCTCACCCCTATGTTTTGTGTTAGGATATCGCCTCCAGGTTGATTAAGAGAATAATGGAGCTGCAACTTGAAGAACTCGGAATCGTAGTAACTTATTAGTTTATGTTTTTACTTTACTATGCATAGTTGGAGTTGTATGTATGTAAACGAAATAGTGAACGTATTGTATTAAAGCTTTTAGAAGAGCCTCCTTTTGTACTTACTTATGAAATAAATAAATGTTTTGTTTATTTGTTGTATATATTTAATAGAACCACGAATTAGTTACTACTCGACTTGATTAATCTTGCTATCGATACTTAAGAAATGTCTGCTAATTAATAAGTAACAACTCTCAAGTATGATGTCATGACTTAAGGATGAGGTTGTATTGGGGAGGATGTTACATTTTATACCTGGAATTAAATTTCGTGCAATATATGACGGGTAGAGTTTTACCTATTTAGTAAAATTTCGTGTACGTTTTCTAGCATTGAAAGATAGTTTAATCTTTACAAAAGGACAATGATTATCCTTTAGAGCTAAATGTAAGGGTAAGATTTAATCTTGATTTACAAGGTTGAATCCTGGCCATTCATCTTATTTTCTTTTTAGAAAAGATTTAACCTTTATAGTAAATAAATGCTTAACACCAACATGAGATAAATACAAAACCAATCATCCTTATCACACCACCAAACATTTCGGCCAAGGTGAGAAGAAACCAGCCACCATTTTTGTTTCTCAAGAGCTCAAAAAATTGATTCAAACCTCAAATTCTTAGCCTAGTCTTGCTAAAACCACAAACTCCTTCCACTAAACTTACTCCCTCATCAATATCCACCAAACTAACCTTCACCTTGATACCTCATACCTTCTGCCTAAGGAAGGGTTTAGGGTTAGTTTGGGGGCTTTGAAGTGAAGAGAAACCACTTGAACATCCTTTGGAGTTATAAAACTCTAAAGTTTTCAAAGTAAGGTTTTGTGTCTTGTTTGATGTATTTTTGTTTTCTTGCAGATTTTCATTGATTAAATTTAATATTCTTGGTTCTAATGTATGATTGCACATAGGTATAGGTGTATTTACATTGGTGGAGTAGTTTGGTATTGTGGAAAAATCATTTTTGTCAAAAGGAGTTTTGTACTACCTTGCTGGAATTTCGTTTTGTTATAGGCAAGAACTGGTCTCAATTTTTCTGATACATATGTTGAATCTAACATCCTAAGACAACTCTATGATTTTTCTTGGTTAATGATAAAAACTTTTAGTGCCTTAAAAAAATTCAAGAACCGTGACTAATCCTTTTGCGAATTGTTGGAACTAAAACTTAGATTTTGCTAATTTTTTTACTATAGCAAATGATTAATTTTTCTTTTGAAATTTTTATAGGTTATTGAAAACATCTTAAGGATTACACGTGAATTTTATTCTGATTTTAGGAAATCATTTGTTAGTGTTAAAAATTCTAAAATTTTGACTTTGAGCTGAGATTAGGTGGTCTCTGATCACCAAATTTGTGGAATTTTGTTAACATATTTAGAGAACGATTTTTCCTCTGAAATTTTTATAGGATACTGTGGACACATTGAGGTGTCATGGAGAATTTTTTTGGACTTGGAAATTGTTATTTGATATGCAAAATAAATCCTACTACTTAAGTATAAAATCTGCCAATATGCTGAAAATGAACCCAAATTTTGAATTGATAATGTAATGACTTTTGATTCAAGTATGATGAGTATAAATACATACTATATACTTTAAAGATTTAATTATGAGGAATGAATGAGAATTTCATTATGAATGAATATTTATATGTAATTGGAGCATTTATTGGTAAAAAGAAAGATGATAAATGAATATATGTAATAAAAGAGCATGTAGAAACTGAAATTGTGTGCATGCTCTAACATATGGGAAAAACATAAACAAGACTTATGTTGAGTAAAAAGGAAGGCAAAAAGAGAAACTTCCCTAGAGATATTATGAGTTGGTAGATGTATTGGCTAAGAATAAACTATGCGAGATTTGGAAAAGAAAAAATGAAATCCGATGATCATGTATAGAAATGAGCTCATGTCCTGATAAGTAGTCTATTACCCATTGTGGAGTTGTCCACTAGAGACCGTTAGGTATAAATTACCCATTGTTGAGTCATCCATTGCAGATACCACTTGGCATAGAACTAAGTCTTCCCTATGTTGATGAAAAAAGAAAAATGCATTGAATTGGGTTCCATGGTTACAAGAGGAAACACATGATTATTATTGTTTCTGCGTATGACTTTACATGATATTTCTTGTATAATGAAATTGTTAGTTATGTTTCATTTACGTTTGAGGGAGTGTCCTCCGAGAATTATATAATATTCTCATCCCTAGGTTTGTATGCATTGTGCATTGTATTCAGATCCCCAATGCCATCCATGATATTCTTTCTTGATTCGCCACAATGGGTGTGGCATTATGACCTGGTACTAGATTCCATGTACATAGTAGGCTATTCACATGTTCGAGCTACGTGTTCTTTGGTCGCTGGTTTCATTCGTCGGTGTTTCCTGGTGATTTTAATCTCGCTTTTCATTTTAACGGTGCGCCCTCCACCTAGCACACGGCTATCGTCGCCCTCGCCACCACTAGCACCCTTCAGGAGATGCTCCCTCTTCGTCTTCCTCTTCAAATTTGAATCCATCCGCTGGTCTTGACACTCTTGCCGAAAGTGATGTCATCATACCAATGGTAAACGGTTTTCTCTAGGAGGATGTGAGACATTCAGGGACTTTCTACATGTACATAGTCATAGCCTAGTTCTAGGATTCTACTAGCCTGCAGACTATTTTGCTAGATGTTTTGAGGCTTGTTGATGTATAGATGTTATTTCTTGTTAGGCCTTAGGATTGAGCAAATTATAGGCTAGACACTTGATATAGTTTTGAACTTAGTTTCTAAATAGTTTACTATTGAACTAACTTACCTTCCGGTATGATGTATATGTTAATGACTTGTATATGATGTATATATATATATATATATATGAGTTTTTGCAATATATGAGTTTAATTTACTTTTTCTTTTCTTTTCCTCAATTAGTATAGATATTATCAACTAATACTCTTCTAGTTACTATGATAATACTAGAGTAATGCATGATAGTCAGAAGGATGTTACACTTGATAAGTTGTTTTAGACAAACTCGATCAATGACAAGTATTTATCCCAACTCCTCCTAGAATGTACATACTATGTCATTCTTGAAATTTATTTAGTCATTTTGTACAAATAGGAAAAATCGGTACATGCTTTTAGACATTTTAAACCAACAGCTGCATACTTCAGCATTCAAACTTATTTACTCCAAGCCTGGTCGGCTTTCTCTACTTTTATCCCACCTTCACCCTATAATGTAAATAACGTAGTAGAGTTAGTTAGGATTAGTTTTTCTGTTTTCTCTTTCGTGGCAATTGATTGATAGAGGCTTCTCTGTATAAATACCTGAATAGCCACCGAGATTTAACGAGTTTCATTTTCACCACTTTCATTCTTCTATCATTCAGAGACCTTTCTGAGAAAAATTCAAACAGTGATGAATGGATACAAATCCGACCGAGAAAAAAAAAACAAATAAATAAATAAGTGAAACAGAACTACAGAAAAATGAATAGAACAAAGAAACAAAAAATTTCAAGCATTGTCAAGTGAGGATGGATACATTGATCACAAAAGTTTCAACAGTAACATAAATACATAAAACATGGAAAATATGTTAAAACAAGCAAAACTACTTTTCTGCGCCGCACTGCATGGAGTACTGCTCCCACTATAGCACCCCTGCTTTTGCTTGATACCTGCACCACGGTTTTCAAGCACGAATGTAGAGTTTGTCTGCCCATTGCTAAATAAAATACACCAAAAGAAGGGTCCTTTATGAACTCCAACCAGGCCTACTCCCACCTCAGTATGTGATCTGTTTCTCAGAATAGACAAAGAATTCTTATCTTTAACAAGAACTTCTGAAAATGCTAATGATGGCTCAAGATACTTCCTTTGACAACCCACTACGTGTCCAGTTATGTCGCCAAAAGTGGGAAGCTCGACCCCGCAATTGGGAGCAAAAACTTCAGTGAAGTCATCTTCAGGAGGCTTGCAATTCACAACGTTGTTGTCAGTGCAGTTCCCTTTGCATAATTCAATGTATTGTAAGGCCATGCATCCTAGACCAGGGCTGTCATTCAAGCGAACGAGCTTCTGATCTGTTCGATTCTTGTTTATAAGGTCAACAATATCACTGGCAGGGTTTCCTGCAGCTCAGACAGAAAACAACCAGCTGATTTCAGAGAAGAGATTTGGCATATATAATTTAGAGTGCACACACAGCAATCTGTTTGAATCTGCATGATTCTGTATGTAGTAATGGTGCATTTACATGTATATCCATGGACATTATGTTTATGCAGTTTTTGATCAATTGATTTCATCTCAAAATTGATTCCTCATGTCTAATGGCAGTTAAACTCAGATTTGTGCTATAGTATGAATATATCGCAGAACTTGGTTCTGTTAGTACTATTAATAAAATTGAATCACTTATATAATGCTGCATAGCTACTCAAGTAGACATTGTAAATAAAACTGTCCTCTTACGAACGAGCTTTTATTCTTGTGGTACATAGAAACACCATAATTCTACTAAAAAATCCATCCACAGCTGCATGTTTTTCAGAACATTTGAGTCTTCTGCTGCAAAATATTTCAAATCAGCATAATAAGCGAAAGGAAATATATGGCCTATCAGGTTTCCTAAAGGATTTGCCGACTAAAATGGGATGCTTTTGATCTTTAGTATAACCTTGTAGTTACAACGATAAAATAATCCACAATATTGCTTAATGATTATCATAAGTTTACAGGATGCAGATAGATGCAGATACATACAAAGATCACAATTCTACTATATATCCATAGATGGAAGCATGCATTTCAGTACATTTGAAGTCTCCCCTATGAAATATTTTAAATCAGCCAAATAAGCAAAAAGGAATATATGGGCTAGTAGTTTCCTAAAGTATTTGCTAACCTAAATGTGATGCCCTCCTTAGTATAACTAGGAATACTTTAGTATTTAAAAATGATTGAGGAAAATAATCCACATTATTGCTGAATGATTATTATTAGTTTACAGGCTGCAAAAAGCTGCAGATAGATAGTCAGATCATAACTCAAATACTTGAAATTCCTACATCATCATCTTGCCCATGGTTATAATGTCAAAAGAAGAAGAAGAAGAAGAAGAAGAAGTAGTAGCAGTAAAGAAAAAGAATCTCCATGCTCATATTTGGTATCAGAGAAAATCTCTAGATGATGTTAGATTCCAGTAGCTACAGCACAAACTTTTAAACCCTTACACGGTATTTATGCACAAACTTTTAAACCCTAACACAGTATTTACAAAGTTTCGAATACAAACCACAGATAGAAACTATAAAGTAGAAGAAGTGTAATGTATTATTAACACCCTTATAAGAGAAAAGCAATATAAATCTTGCAAAAAATGAGAAAAAAGCCTTGAGCACTATAGCAGCTCAATTCTCCCAAGTGTCTAGCCAATATTCTGCCTACCCTCTCTCTTCATCCCTTGCATACATATAACCCCCCCTCATAACAGAATCACGTGGTATTTTCTTCCCCACTATCCTATTGCTAACTCAACAGGTAGTTACACGAGTGTGCCTCTCATCCTCTCTCTTCTCACAAGCCCAACTATTACAATTTACCCAACAATTACAATTTAAGCCCAATCCAATTCAGGTACCTAACAATATTTCCCCCTAAACTTCCACCTTGTCCTCAAGGTGGGACTCATCACTTTAGTCATAGATTCTGCAGGGCTAAACAATGAGCATAGGGTCAGGCCAGTTGTGGCAGCTTTAGGAGCCTCCCAACAAAAGAAGACCCAAGGAACAAGTGAAATTGATCCATATGCAACAACGCAGTTACCCCAGGATCTGGAGAACTAGATGAATCATCTCTTGCTCTCACATATGTGGGAAATTGAGCAATGAAGGGTTGCAAAGAACTTAGCATATAAACATGTCTGTTAATGTGAAAAGCAAAACCATATTTCTGAAAATAAAGACTCCTCCCTCCAAGGTCCCAAATCTTGCAAAGAAGGAGGAAAGTAAACTTGCATTGTAGTAATGTCCTCCTGGGTCCCATGACCCTATCTCAAGTTCCTTGCTCTGTCTTTTAAGTAATTGATGCCAAAAACATCACCATATGTCTCAGCACCCTTGATACCAAAAGTTGTAAAATCCTCAGTATCCGGAATCTCTGACATCAATGACCATGAAACTATGCACCTGCTTCAGCAAAATGAACTAATTTTTTATGCTGCACATGTTTCAAACTTGCAAATCCTTGAACAAACTCATCCACTGAATTATTAGTTCCATGCTCAGCTCTCATAACCATAACAGCAACATCTTTAACCAGTTCTTTATACTCAATAAGCCTTTTAACTTGTGAATTGCTGGACTGCTCTAAGGCCAGCACAACTTGCTCGTTCCAGTCAAAATTCTGTTTAGCAATGGTGCTGCCAGTTTCTAAAACCTTTCCCTGAAATTTGAATCTTTTAGTTGCTTTCAAAAGCCAAGGCTGCAGAGAATCCAAAGGGTGATTATAAACCAAGCTGAAGAGTTCAAGCCCATCCCCTTGTGATTTTGTTGCCACTTCATTAACAGTAAATGGAATGGCTGTTGGTGCATAAAACTCATCCTGTTCAAGGTGAAATACATCAAAATAGGATTGAACCTTCATATACAAAACAAGAAATGCGGCAGAAGTGGTGGAATAGACAATAATGCATTCATGTGGGTTTGTGATACCTCCTCCTAAAAGTTCTGCTGCTGGTACTATAAAAGCATTCCTAGTCCCTTGAATTTCTGCACCAATCACAAGGCTAGCCCCAATTCCATGTGGATCAGCAACATCCTTATTAGGGTTAATAGTGGGATTGTCCCATGCATAAGGGAATGGAACACAAACAAGTGCTGCCGAACCACCAGCTCCATCTCCGAGAAGGAAACCTGCCTTAATGCTGTTGGGTAGTTCCAAAAGAGGTTCAAGAGGAGAGAAGGAACTAACTGCCAGCAAGCTGGAGTAAGGCTGCTAAAAAAACCCCTAGAGGACATTTCACGTCTAGCCCAAAATTTTCTTTAAACATCCTTGGGGCTCCTCACTAGCAATAATTAGTTCAAAAATACTAACCTCACTTATATGGGCCAAGCCCATGAGGCCATAAAATGAACTAATTGGGTGGAATTCCATTTTTACCCTTCGTCTCTTCTGCAGTATACTCACGCCGCACCTGTTGGGAAAATGTTCTGCAATCTCCATCGCCACCAGCCCTTCTTCCACGATTGTTGTTCCGGTCCTGGGATTCGGTGGTTCCGACGGTGGTAGCTTCGTCAGACGGTAGACAATGCTCTCTTCTTTCTCAACCACTGATCCAATGTCCTCTCTTATTTCTTTGGCCATGTGAAAGTTGAAGAAAGCTTGTTCATTCGCCATCTTCTCCGATGACACCTCATTGGCCAAGGTCACACTGGGTTCGAAATCCGATTGTTCTGGCGATGGTGTCTGGATCGTCATGCATAGCAACCTTGTTTTTGGTGAAGTTCTTGACATCTTCACCTTCGGTGAAGACTCCTCATCCCTCTACTCTTTTGCTTCTCCATAAGCACCAATTCTCGGCCTCAAACTCCGCCCACACAACCACTGCGTCTCGACGGCCGTTGCACTCGCTTGAGTTCGCGGTAGCGGCTTCGCTTTCACCTCCTTCTCTTCGGGTGGTAAGTCACTCTCCTATGACGGTGCCACCCACGGAATCGGGTTTGGTGGTTTTAACAACTCTGATCGGTCTTCTTAACCCACCAACTTTGCCAAAACTTGGCTCTGATGCCATTGATAGAAACCACAGATAGAAACTATGAAGTAGAAGAACAGTAATGTATTATTAACACCCTTAGAAGAAGAACGGTATAAATCTTGCAAAAGCTAGAGAAAAGCATTGAGCACTATAGCAGCTCAACTCTCCCAAGTGCCTAGCCAATATTCTACCTACCCTCTCCCTTCATCCCTTGCATACATATAATCCTCCCCCCCCCCCCTCTCCTCCTCCCCTCCCTCCCTCATTACATAATCAGGTGGTATTTTCCTTCCCCACTATCCTATTGCTTACTCAACAGGTAGTTACACAAGAGTGTGCCTCTCATCCTCTCTCTTCTCACAAGCGCAACTATTACAATTTACCCAACAATTACAATTTAGGCCCAATCTAATTCAGGCACCTAACAGTTTCATTTTGTACAGGGTTCTTAAATCCTGAACTTCATTATCACAAGGAGTATGATTACTCCTGTAGTTTATATAAATACCTACCAAGAACACTATTTCAGCAAAGGATACAAACTCTTTTGGGTCTGATCTTTTGAGAATACTACTCGTTATAAGAAACAAGTTCATAGCACACCAGCCCACTATAACAGCAAATATCCAAAACTATTTCTAATAGAAACATGATTGTTTGTAACTTTTCCCCTATCCCATGGTAGGCCATAATTTTTTTTCCTGTATTACAAGTTTAAATTAATGTTTACAGCCCTATATATCATGCAGGATCGTTCTCTGTTGGAAAAAAGCATGCCTTTGATCTTCAACATCCTTCTGAAGACAGTGAAAAAGGATTGTTCCAAAAACCTGAAATATATTCCTTTTTTTCCCACCAAATTTATTGAACAAAATAAAACACGCTAAGACAACCAAATCATCTTTCAAGATTTCAGTGCACAGGGGTACTCAATCAGATTAATCAAGTATCTCCTACCAAAGATTATATTATAAATTGTTCTATTTATTAAATAAATAAAGTCCATGGTAAGACCATATTGCTCTACTTTGATGTTTGTGACTATTGATCCAATTGATTACAACCATAAATTACTGCAGAACAAACTTTCATTGCTGAGATTTTCCTAAAACCTAAAATGAAGTAAATTCTTTTCCAGAACATCTGAAAGAATGGTAAAAGGAAGAAAATCTAGGTTACAACCCATAATAAATCATCTGCCAGATCAAATTATCATATCCATTGATTTTAAGGGGATATAACATCTGGAAGCCAGATCACTCTGGCAGCGAACAGGAATTTGTAATATTGCCATCAAATGGCCTTCTTTTAAAATTTGAATATCACAAAAAGAAGCACATCTTGACAATAGGAAGTAGTAAAACTATACTTCAGGACATGTCTTGATACAGAAGATACAAGAATAATTGATATTATTTGTAAGTATCAGAAACATAGATCTGTATACCTAATATCTAAGGATTAATTAGCACTTGGGATATATATATATATATATTAAGATTTCACCTACTCTACTTATTAGTTTTAATTCTTAACATTAATTTTGTTTTGTCTTTCCTAATGCTTCAGTAAGTCATTCTCTGGCTAATTGTAATAAATGCACGTATCAACAGGTTAGAAACAACAAATGGAAACCAAAAAATAGAAGAAACTGAATATATTATTAACACACTCAAGATGAACCAATGTGGATCATTTGAGAAAGAAGAAGAAGATACAAAGCTAGCATGAAATTGAAAAGGAAGCTCTTGAGCATTGGAGAGGCTCAAAGCTGCCCCAGAAGCCTAGTCCCAATATTTGCTTATGTCATTTTCCCATATTCCCTTCCCTTATACACTACCCTCACCCACATATTCAATCTGTTACAGCCCTCGCACTCACAGTGCACATTATGTTACAGTCCTCACGTCACAATGCACACAGCACACTCATGCCCCCATACACAGCACACTCACGCTTCTCACCTCTCTCTCACTCAAAATCCAATAATTACAATTAGGGCCCAATATGCTAGGCCCAATTCCCCCAGGTTCCTATCACAATGAAATTCATATTGTACTTAATCAACATATTTGAACATTCTACAGATTCAAAAATCTGGTAGTGCAAGATGCAGAATTGTCCTTCACAATCAGTGAAGCCAACTAGGAAATCATATTTGATATTGGAAAATAATTTGGATTTAGTTTCCTGAAACTTAATAATTAATTCAAAGGCTTTGGATTTTTGAGTTCAACGGGTCTTGCAAAGATGCAGAATTGTTCTTCATAATCAGAAAGGCTAACTAGCAAATAATATTTGATATTGGAAAATAATTTGATTTTATTTCCTGAAACTTAATAATTAATTCAAAGGCTTTGATAGGAGTCTTGAAAAAATTCCTCAATTAAGCTTTCAAAACATAGAGAGGGTTAGGCACACATTCAACTGAAAATTATTAATGCAGTTGGAAGTCAAATACCTGCTTTTGTCAATGCATGCTTTAGGATATCTTGCCAGAAGTACATGAAAGAACTGGCTACAAAACCTCATATGCTATCCCTATCTATGTGTGGGACAGAAGAAAAGTGTACATAAATTATTGTCCTTTCTGTGTGTCAGAATGTAACCAATCGAGTCCTTGAGAATCCAAAAAAAGGGAATAGCTTGTGTTTCCGAATGCAAGACCTTTAAGACTTTGGCATTGGTTAAGTCTTATGCTTTTTAACTACAAGCAAATAGAGGAAGGGAGTGAACCCTTTGAAGATGCATATGGATACACAATATAAAAGATAGGAGAAACATGAAAGAATAGGCCAACATAGACTGCTCTCAGTTCAATAATATAAAGCTACAACTTCCAATTTCCAAAAATGAGAATTGAAGAATTTAATTTCACTCTTGAAGCGCTCTTCTTTCCTTCCTTCTACTTACAACCAAAGACTAACATTGTCATTCCTTTTTTTACTCACTAACTTCCAAATTGTATATATATTTGTATTGGTGTAATTGTGTATGTGTAAAAGCATCACAAACAAGCATTTGAGCAGTGGCAGGTATATTTGAACAATAGCAAATTAGAACAAGACTAGCAGGTAGCATTTACTGAAGTTTTTAAGTGAAGGAATGTAACAATTAGGATCTAAGAGGACTCAGGAATGGATATCATTGTGCAAGTATCACTGAATTCTCTGGGAGAATGGGCTTTAGGGGAGTGGGGAAGGAGAGTTAAAAATTAAAATTCATTTTGATCCTATATTTAGGAGCTTTTGGAACACTCGTTATACAACTGTCAAAGTACAAGCAGTTTAGCTCGAGAAAATATCAGAAATACCGAGCAGAATACCCAAAAATAGAAAATAGAAGCCAGAATAAACCATGGGCATTTCGTTTATTGCTATGTTCACATTTTCCCATGGCCACCAAACAGGAAAAATCACAAACACACTCCAAAATGTCAAAAAGAAAAAAAGAAAAAGAAAAGAAACAAATAAAACGAACATAATGTATCATTACCATGGTTGTGGGATAAAACAAGAGCAGCCGACAGCAGATAACAAAATAAGTGCAACTCACAGCAGCTGAGCTTGCTCTTCATCATAATGCAAAGGTTATCAAAAATGGGTATAGTAGGAAAGTGAGAGAGAGACAAAGTGAGTGTAGAAAAGGGACAACCCTAGTTAAGAAGAAAGGGGCTAATGGGTTCTACTGCTTTCCAACAAGACAAAAGCTTGCTCGCCGCAATGGAGAAGATAGGAAGTAAAGGAGTTTATTGGTGATGCGGTTGCAGTGCAAAGTGGGGACAAAAGGAGTAGCAAGTGGTCCCACGTAGCCGTTTATCTTCTCTGTCCTTGTACAATTTTTTTTTCAAAAGAAAGAAATGCGATCTAATTTCAACAAAAGGAATTTAAGTGGGTCACAAGTTTCCCAGATTATTGCTGTGATTACGGAGGCAAAGATTGCATACTGAGCTGTCAATTCAGGCAGGTTACATCGGGCCGGGCCATTTTTTGATCTGGGCTCTTTCGGGCTAAGTTAATTTGAACCCAAAAACATGATGGTCCAACGCAGGTTAGCCTATGGATCAAAATATTTTTCTTGTTCAATTTTTAAAAAATACGGAGCATGTACATCATTCCAGACTTGTAATCAGGTGCTAATGCTAGTCTTGGAATTCATATTGCAGCAACATAAGCAATTTGATTGTTGTACTGTCCCGTTCGTTTTTGTTTGAATATGTTTTGATCTTGTCATGCCACTCATGTGCGGAACCAACTAATAACTTTGTGCCCAGAAGGCAATTCCATATGCAGGTAGTTGTGCTCTTGTGGATATTTAATTATTTATTTTTCACCAAATAAGATTATAGAAGATCGGGTTAGCAAATGACATGTTGAAATGTTTGAGCTAGAAATAAAGGTGTATACTGTAAGTGGATAAATCGAGCTTGTGTGATGTTTATGCGGCAAAGGTTCGAGACACATTCTTGCTCGAGCCATTGGGCTAGCCCAACCCAAAGTGGGCTTGGGCCATATAGGTCAGGTCAAACCGGGCTAGGTTGAATTGGGACAACTTTTATTTTTACTCAATATTTTCAGCAGCCTATGCATTTCTTTGCGTTGGTAGTCCATCAAACTCAGCAATTTCGACAACTCTAATACTAAACTACTAATATGTTGATTTGGTCTCGCCAATTATTATCGAAGTAAATCATGAGGTATACCACAACTAGTAGTTAATTGGGCTTCTTAATCATTTAAATAAGGGTTTAATTCGGTGTACGTGGAAAGGGTCTTGTGACAAGGTTTTTATCTTAGGGAGCTCAACTCAAAGGGATTAGTCATTATTGTAGGCAGTTGATATCCTAGAAATTAAAAAAAAAGTGACTGCAATAATATTATTTGTTCTCACAATTTATGGAACACATTTCTATTTACTCCTGACTAAGATGTGTGACTCAAACTAAGTGGATCTACCAAATCTAGTAATAAATGAGAATATGTTATGTTCTATCTAAAGTGTGAGTATAAATAACATTTCTCTTCTGAATATATGATGCTATGTATGTTATGTTCTAAAGTGGGACTGTAACTGTCACAGTTACATGGCCTCTCTAGCTCAAAATGTACTACCAAAGACAGAAAATAAGTCATATTACCATGCATAACTCACAGTGCACAAAATATAAATGATAAGAACCCGGAAAAAT
>JAMLFY010000007.1:1984993-2182335 GCA_030441495.1 Dalbergia oliveri
GTTCGTCATCCTCCTCATCTAAACTCGGATCCCTCTGGGCAGAACAGGACGGAGGGAGGTCATTGCTCCGATGGCCAATGGCTTCCTGCAGGAGACCTCCAGAGGCGGATGCATTGTACATAGAGATAGGATAGTGTTAGGACCTTACCTACCTAGACTGATGTACTTTTGGTTTTCTTTTGCTCGTTGTATATGTACATATGCGGTTTTGTCATCAAGGGTGTTTGAGTAGGTTAGGTACCAGGTAGGGGGATTAGCCTCGTTTGCATCGAGTCCTGCTTTCGGGGTCATTTTGTTGGTCTTGCCCTCATGATGTATATATATATATAGTGACTGCGACATTATGCCCCTATATGTAAATCTCGTTATGATAGTATATGTATTGCGACATTTCGTGTCATTGAATTTTTTTTCAACTAGTATAGATCCAAAAATTCTGGTAATACTTATTAATTACTTTATCCATCTCGGGTAAATGTGGTAATTTGGAGGGTGTTACACATAGCTTGATGATGAGGGTTCTTAATGTTTGGGTATGGAACCATCATGTGTTGGACCTTTAAAGATCAAGGCTTGATTTTGGTTTCACAAGAGTATGGAAAATGGTTTAGCGTTGGTTGTCTTTGTTGGTTTTCTTTTGAGCTTAATGGTGAGTATGGACAAATGAGGTTCTTGGAACCATAGTGTCAAAGGACTCTAAAACTTGATTCCATTTGGTTAAGATTGATTGGGGTTGAGAGTTTGATTCTTTAAAGTCTTGAAATAAGCTCTAGCAAGATATAAAAATGGATTTGCATCATGTTTATTTCAAGCTCTTGCATCTCATGTTTATATTTCAATGCCTTGCATATCATGTTTATTTTAAACCCGTAAACTTAAATCTTAAAGACTAAAGAAATTGACTTGCATTTCCATAAATTTCTAGTTCTTGCATTTTGTAATGCCCGGATTTCTCCTGTTTGAGTACGAATGACCAAAATGCCCCTAAGGTCGTTTTACCCAGAATTGAAGGGACGTGAACCCACAGTCTCAATGGGTGAACTCAATGTTGAAGGGGATTATATTTGTTATGTTTGATATCAGAGGTGAAAATCTCATTTTCGAACTTTCGGCTCAAAATGACCAAAATACCCTCCTGTGTTCTACGGGTAAAAGGTGCCGTTTGAGCCCGAATTTTTCAGGAAGTTTGGAATGATGTTTTAATGGTAATTGATGTTTAGTTGGGCCCGGGAGGTCCCGGGCAGTTTAGTGTGAAATTACTATTTTGCCCCTAGAACGGTGTACAGTGAGTCTAATGACGTAATTAAGCAAACCTAAGCAATATTAGGCTTAATCGAAGATTAATTTATTTCGATAATTAATCTAAAGTCAAAATAATTTATTAAGGTTAATTAGGACCTAAGATTGCTTACTTAAACTCTAATTGCATTCTTTAATTCAAGATTCCTAGTCATGGAATCTTGAATAGTGTTTTTCTTCCAATTCCTTAAATTAAGGAATTGTGCCATACCTCATTTGACCAAAAGAATGATTTTAAATTATTAATCTAGCAAGATTACCCTACTAATCAAGTCTTGACAACCTTAATTAGCCAATCCCACCTAAACATTTGCTTACAAACTCCTAATCAAAAGCCTAATCAAAGACACACCTAAACATATCATTAAACCACAATTACATGAGCAATTTCTCCTCCCCCTTGGTTGTCCCAATTGGCAAATTCACCCCTCCCATGTGTAGCACATGGTGAGTTTGTTTCACTCAAAGACCATGCCTTAAGCCATGCCTTGCCCATGCCTAGCCATGCTTTCTACCATGCCTCACCATACTTCCATGAAACAATTCTCTCACCTCATGGAACATGAGGTCAAGGCCTCCTCCCAAATCAGCCAACATGTTTCATTTTTCTATAAATACCAAGCCTTTGAAGACTTGGTTGCTCTTTGGATCATTTGCCAAGTTCAAGCATTCTTGCACTTTCTCTCAACCTCTCAAATTCCCTCAACTTGGCCGATTTCTTCCTTCAAGTTTCAGAGGATTTTCCTTCTCCATTTCATCAAGAACTCAAGCTTTCTTTCATATCTCTCAAGACTTCAATTGGTAGGGGTTTGTTTTTAAGTTTTTACTTGTTTTCTTCAAGAAAAGTTCTAGTTTTCTCTTGGTTCAAACTCTTTTCCTCTTCTTTTTTTCATTTCGGCCATGAGGCCTTTTTATGAGAAAAACTTTAGTTTGATGATGAGGTTTCAAGATAAAGACTTGTTGATGTGTTGTGAGAAACCTCTAAAGCTTGAAACAACTTGGTCTTGGACCATACATGCTTGTGTTTTTCTTTCTTTTTCTTGCTCATGCTTTCATATTTCCTTTCTTTCTTCCGCAAAGGTTTCGGTTTTCTTTTCCTTTTCCTTGAATGATTTCGGTTTCCTTTTCCTTTGTTTGAACAAATTTGCTAAAATTGTTAAGTAGATCACAAAAGTTTTGTTAAAGAAAATTAATCCTATGTTTTCAAAGAGCTCTAAGCTTACCCTTGCCAACCTTAAAGTTGGTCGGCCGTTTAAGACTCTAGATTGAAGCTCATGAGCAATAAAATAAAGAATATGACTTAGTTCTTTGTATTTTGTTTAGACAAAGTGTTGAGCTTTGTGTCTATTTTCTTGAGCTTGATGATGAAGTTCAAAATCAAAGGCTTCCTTGAAGTCTTGATGCCAAGAACTCTAAAGCTCACTTTATGTTGTTAGATGCATAATGGGTTAAGGTTGTAATGTTCCTTTAAAGTCTTGAAGAGCTCTAGTTAAGAATAAAATGAGTTGCACACATGTTTAAGTTATGCCTTGCATAGCATGTTTATTTTGATGCCATTACTAAGTTCTCAAGAATAATTAAATGGACTTGCATTATCATGTTTAAATTTCAAGCTTGCATTTCATGTTTATATTTCAAGTCATCACTTAATCTTTAAAGATAATAATAAGGTTGTATCTCATATTTATTTTATGCTCTCACTTTATTTCTAATAAAGAATAAAATGAGTGCATATTATGTTTAAGTTTATGCCATCACTTAAACCTCCTAGAGCTCAAAGACTCACCCAAGTATCTTGCATAAAGTTTTAGAAAATGGAGGCATTTCAAGATGCCATTTCGGCCTTGTGATGATGATGATGGACTTGGAGGAGTTCATCTAATCACAAGTGCACATAGTCTAAGTCTTGGAATTTTTCTAAGCTTAGATGTACTCAAGGAACTTTATGAACAAAGTTTTATGTTTTAAAATCATTTTGAGCTAAATAATTTAGCTACTGACCTAGTATATATTTATATGATTTCAATGAGATTAATTGGTTTCTAAAAGAGTTTTGAGTTCCTAAAATGATTCCAAGAGAAACTAGCAACTTATATGCATTTAAATCAAGTGATTATGTGATTCTATGAAGCTTATGTTTTCAATTCTGCCCTTGATGTTTGGTCACTGTATAAATTATGTTTTATGTTGTTAAAATGTGTAAAATTATGTTTGAGTGAAGCAAGGATCAATTTAGGGAAGTTAGAAAAGAATAAGTAACTAAAAAGGACTTAAAATGTGAATTCTAGAACACTTAGAATGCACAAACTTGAAATTCTTTAGCATAATTGGACTTAAGGAAAATGGTTTATAATTAGTGGATATGTGTAGGAATCCCTCATAATTGGTTTAGGAGTTAATTATAGAGCCTTAAACGAAGACGGAACTTAGAAAGGGTCAAAAATGAAGATTCTAGGACCCCGTAATCATGAGGTAAAATTCTGCCCAAAGAGACATGAGCTGTTTGGTTATGTTATAATTCATAAACATTAAGAAAATTATAGGTAATGATCCCTTTGGTGTTATAAAAATCCATAATGAAGGATAGGATAATTGGAACACAAGTTTAAAATCCGTAAGAGCCAAAGTATAAGGCACCATGAGATAGGAGATGTGATGTGAGCATGAGGCCGAGTGGGTATACTCATAATGATGTGAATATGTTAATATCATGAACTTGAGGCTATATGTGTAATTGTGGCATGTTGCTATAATGATGTGGTATACTATGTTTACAATGCATGAGAATATATGATATATCATATGAGGTTTTATGGTTGCATGCTCATGTTGCATTCATACAAGATATGATAAAGAGGAAATGATCCCATTATGACTTCCGAGTTAAGGGTTGTGAGGTGATCCAAGGAAAAAGATATGTTTCCCCCTCTTTTACCCCGTATGAATCTCACGACGGCTAGTTAGGATGAGCTCATTCCTAGGTGATGGGTATTAGGAGTTTTGGTGACCATGTTAAAATTGGGGGGCCGCATGTTGGGTGGATTTTGGTGACCATGATTGAGGGTGGAAAAAGTTATGAAAGGAACTCACGGAGTTCAAGTATGAAAAAGTAAAAGACCCACATGCATATGTTTCATTGATGCTTTGATTAAGTGATAAGTGTTATATTAATATACTGTCATCTCAAGTATTGCCATCATACATAAAATATATGCTGCATTCATACCATGAAGACTTATGCTAAAAGGAACCCACTTCGGATAATAGGATTTGAAATTAAAATTGAACCTATGCATGTATACCTCTTTCATAATGAAACCCGAAGTGGCTGGGGGTGACGACGATGACACTTGTGTTAAAGTCGGGGAGCCTCCTGAGAATCTTGTATAAGTATTCTCACCCCTTTTTGTCTTTCCTTCCGTGACGTCTCCAGCGGGATTAATGCGGATGTTCGTGATTTTCCTTGGAGCGCGAGCCTCAGGAGTTATGCACATCGGATCAAAGGGCACAACGGAAGCTTGAAGACTAGTCTAGCATGTTTATAATTATGTTTAGCATTAGTTAACCTTGCTTGATGTATATAGTATCTTGAGTGTCCTTATATTTATAAGGCATCGTTATTTTGTTATGATTATAATATAATACTACAAGTTATGTTGTGTTTATTCTATAGTTTATTTATAATTGTTATGGTGATGTATACTTGGTTGTTATGTTTCTTGTTTAGAAGTCGGTCACTCTATGCATGCGCAACTCGCATTTTAAGTCTTAAGTTCAAAAAGACAAATTTAGTCATATTTTTAGTACTCGTATTTTAAACAAAGCCAAGTCAAGTTCTGAAATAAAGACGTAACCGCTAATAACTAGCCGAATGCAACTCGAGCGTATTAGGTGAAAGTTAGGGTGTTACATATTTCATGTTTATATTTTAAGTTATCACCTAAACCTTGAAAACTTAAAAATGAAATTGCATTCTCATATTTATATTTTAAGTATTGCACATCATATTTATATTTTAAGCTATCACCTAATAATGATAAAGATAAAAAATGAGATTGCATAGCATGTTTATTATTCTTGTTGTCACCTAAATCTCTAGAGCTCAAAGACTTACCCTTGTATCTTAAAATGGAAAATTTGATCATGGCTATTGAATGTATTTTGGGCCATAATATAATGTTGGTTTTATTTTTCTTTTGAGGCTTGAATCTTGATTCTATGATGTACATAGAAATTCCATAGGATTTGAGAACTCAAAGGAGTGGAAATGTATTTCCTAAAGGATTGAAATCCTAATAATAAAATCTTTAGTTTTAGTAAAAAGCTTGTTTTGTTTTGTGAGAATGTGAGTATGATTTCAAAAGGAATGTTGGATTGATGTTTTAAAATGGTCTTCGATTGAAAGAGTAGCTTGAAATGTGTTAAAACTTTGGTTTTTCAAGTTTGGGGATGCTATAATCAATTACCAGTTCATGAATAGATTACCAAGTGCTTGTTGCAAGTTTTTGATTTTGGTAATCGATTACCAGCCTATGTAATTGATTACCATGATGCTTTTTGTGCTTGAAACAAGTTTTTGACTTGGTAATCGATTACCATAAAATGTAATCGGATTACCAGACCCACATGTACAATAAGTGTGTTCTAAGTGAGATTATGTGGATTGATGACTATACATACTTAAGTTTTGAATTATGTGAATGATGATCCCTAGTATATTGTATATATATATAAAGTGTTAAGCATAGCATATGCATTAGCTAAGCCAATCCTTGATTTCTTGGCATACTGGGTAGGAGCATGTTTACTGCTATAACATATTGATTAATGACATGCCTATGGATATATGCAAAGAATATGATGCATGCTTTTGTGATCTATGACGTGATGATTTTGTCGCATGATGTGGTTATAAATGAATGATTAAGATGCATAATCTATGAAACTTATGAGTATGATATGTTAGATGATGAGTTATGATTACATGCTCACATATGCATTTGCAAATAATAAAGTAAGAAATAGGTGACATAAGACATACGAAAATGATCCTCTAAACGCTAGGAATTAATGGTTATGAGGGTGATCCAATAAAGGTGATCATATAGACTCCAGGAATTAATGGTTAAGAGTGACCCAAAGAAGTTGCATACTCATGATAAGAGAGATAAGTTAAAGCAAGGAAGTGATATGTTTCCCTCTCTATTACCCCATATTAAATCTAACGACGGTTAGTTAGGTTGAGCTCATCCTAGGTGATCGATGAGGTTAAGTTTTGGTGGTTATTGTAAAATCGCGGGAAAGTGAGACGGTTGGCTTAGGATGGTAACGTAAGATGGTGGTTATTAAGAAAAGAACTTGAGAGTTCAATCATGATAAAGTAAAGTACCATGGGTTCCTTTGCTCTCCTATGCATGTTAAATGTCATATGACTCATCATGTTTGTACTATTATGCATTCACTCACTTGTCACTAAATCATGAAATTTGAGTGTCAAGTCACCTAAGAAAGTCCAGTAAAGATGTATATACATATGATACATTATTATTCTATCGATGCATTTAATCATGTGATATGTGCTATTTACATGTGTTATTTATGCTCTTGAGGTGTTACCATGCATACATGAGATATTTATTGCATTCATGACATTAAGACCCATGCTAAAAGACACCTACTTCGAATAAAGGGATTTTGAGAAGTTTAAAATTGAACCTTATACATGTACACTTCCTTCATAATGAAAGGGAAAGTGACTTGGAACGATGACGATAACACTTGTGTTAAAATGAAGCCTTAGAAATCTTGAATAAGTTTCTCATCCTTTTTCTTTTTCTGTCATCTCCAACATAGATGATGGTGTTGTTCGTGATCTTCCTTGAGGTGTGGATATAAGAGTCGCTACCTCCTGGATTAAGGGTCACGGCGAAGCAAGATAGCTTTCCTTTAGGCATTAGCTGAAGGGTTGTCATGCCCTCTATATCGTTTGTAGCCTAGTCTTTTGACGGACATGTCCTGTAGACTAGTTTAGTTTTGCTATAGATATGTTTGGCATTGGACTAATATATGTTCAACCTTTATTGTTAAGTTTAGTATCTTGGATGTCCTTCATGTTTATAGGATGTCCCTATTATGCTATAGTTATGACATATTAATCTAGTTTGTGTTGTGTTATGCTACGGTTTACTCATGTATTATGATAAGGTTTATCTGACTATTATTATTATGCGTATATTGACCGATATATACACACACGTGACTCATATTTGGTTTAAAGTTAAAAAAAAATAGTCATATTTTCTATTACTCGTATTTTAAAGAAGAATAAGTTAAATTCTGACAAAGGCGTAGCAACTATAATTAATCGGAATGCGACTAAGCGTATTAGGTTAAAAGCTAGGGTGTTACATAAAGCTTTACCAGGTTGCGAGGTTACTTGCCGGAATGGGTGAAAAAGAAGGTGAGAAAGAAGATGTGAATGGCATGAAGGAACTTGCAAAGGAATGTAACAAAATAAAAAAGAGAGAAACCGGTAACAAAGGAATCGAAGAATGGCCAAAAATAAAAACTTGACTTATTCACAAATTTGCCACTACATTTTCACCAATTTTTAAAAGAAAACCAAAAAACATCTAAAATCTTTTTTGGTTTCATTTTAAAACATAGTTATAGTTTTTTTTCATTTTAAAAACAACTATTGTAAAACAAGCACCCAAACAAGTTTGTTAGTCTTTTATTTTTAAAAACTAGAAATAGTTTTAAAACTCCTGCCAACGTTTTTGGTTTTTAAAAGCTGGGAAGGTATGGTGGCATAATTGCAATTTTAGGGTTTTATCATTCTCACCAAAGCTTCGACTCTCACAACCACTAAAAGAAGACATTAAACTCAATTTTCAGAATGGTGCTGCATCTGCCCTAACAAGAGATCATTCACTTCAGCGTTGTGAAAAGTTATGTATCTGCATTTGCATCTCATCTTCCTTCATTTCCATCCTCTATGGCAGCACAACAGCCTCTACTAGCGCACACAAGCCAGATCCATTGGCGAACGCGGCCAAGTTCTCCACACATGGGCCTTTGCCCTCTCTTGCAAAGCCATGTTAAGCTTTCTCCATTCTGAATCTCTCGTGTTTTTCCTTGAGCTTTGTTTCTTGGAGAACGCCCAGTAACACCCTTGATTGTTGAAAGGAATAATCTATGAACGTGGATAGAGATAATGGGCTGTACCCATTTTCGTATTGATCGAATCAAAGGCAACAAAGTTCAAGTTGTAAGGCGACAAGCAATATAATAGTAACAACTATTTTGGTAATTTTTTTTAGTAATAAGGAAATATAATGAAACAGTAAGAGTAAGGGGATGGATAGATTGGTAGGTAACTTAGGGAACCTCCACATCGATGCTTTGGATGCCTAAGGAAAGGAGAGAGTGTTAATAGAGAATTTCCAAGAGGGAAAAGAATAGAAGAAGGGCTAGAGCTTGAATCGAGAGGAAGAAGGATTTACCACAATAAGCCTAACGAACATATCGCTATAGCAACGTATTTGAGGTCCTTTTCCTAGCTCCTCCTTGGTTGCTTGCTTTAGGATTGGTTGCCACGTTTCCTCCTCCTGTAACTAACTTGGAATTTGTCTCATTGTGTGCAATGCTTTCCCCATGTGCACCCTCTTCTCCATTTGCAATGATTGACACCTCAGCATTTATTTTCTTCCTTACATCGCCCTCCCCATTCAAAACAACCTTGTCCTCAAGGTTGAACCTGGATATGCTTTGTAAAATTCTTCAGCATGTTCCCAAGTGGTAAAGGAATTTGCTCCCTCTTCCCATTGCATAAGAAGCTATTGTAATTCTTTCCCACCTTGCAGCATTATCTTACTATCCAATACAACGGTCAGAGACAAAATTGGTCCAACTTTAGAAGTCTTCAAGTGGTAATGGCAAGTAATGTTGGCTATTCCCCTTAAACTTCTTAAGCAATGAAATGTGAAATACATTGTGGATTTTTGCCTCTGTGGTAGTTCCAACTTATATGCCATTGGATTTATCTTCTAGATAATTTTAAATGGGCCAAAATATTTGAGGCAAATTTTATAGTGCTTCCTTAGTGCAACTGAATGTTGCCTATAGGGTTAAAGCACCAAATCATATAGCTGCAATTCCTCATGTTGTTGAATTCTATAAGCAAAATGCTTCATGAATTGTTGAGCTTTAGTCATATTGGCCTTTAGCTTATCTAAAAGTTTGTCCCTTTCAAGTAACATTTCTTATAGTGTAATGTCATCCTTTCCTGAGATTTCATACCTAACCAAGGATGGTGGGTCTCTATCATATAATGCCTTATAAGGGGTCATTTTGATGCTGTTGTGGTAAGATGTGTTATACCAGGTATTGTGCCCATGGTAACATCTTCAACCAATTTTTGGATTATCAAAGCAATAGCACCTGAGATACATCTCCAAGGTTTTGTTCAAGATCTCACTTTGACCATCCATTTGTGGATGGTATGTGTGGATGGTATGCTAAGCTCATAGCCAAATTAGTTCCTTGAAGCTTGAAAAGCTACCAGAACTTGCTTGCAAATATTTTGTCCCTCTCAGAGACAATTGATTTGGGAAAGCCATGAAGTTTAATGATATGCTGCACAAAAACTTCAACAACTTGCTTGCTAGAAAAGTCCTCTTCAATGGCAAGAAGTGTGCAAATTTTGAAGTCTATCTATTACAACCATTATAACTGAACACCCGTCCTGAAGGTAGAGCAATAATGAAATCCATACAGATTTCCTCCCAAATTTGTGATGGAACCGGTAGTGGTTGTAGTAGCCTAGCAGGTAACTATTTCAGTTTTGCTTGTTGACAAATTGTACAAGCTTTGCACATAATCTCTAATTTTCTGCATATTTGGCCAATAAAATTGGGAACATATCCTTTCCACCATTTTAGTAACTCCTGGATGGCCTTCTGCCAAGGTATCATGGTATTCCTTAAGGACTAGCTGGATTAAGTTACTCTTTTGTGGGATCACTACCCTGTTTCACCAAGTAAAAGTCCATTTCTCCAGCTATAATTGTTGTCTAGCTGATCATTATTTTTGCAATGTTGGAGAACTTATTTCAACCTCATCTTGCTCCAAATCAACTTTGAGTGTCTGCAACCAATCCAAGCTAGGAGTTGAACACGTAACCAGAAACACCTGGAAGCATTCCAGCATTTTCCACCCCTGGTTTGTAATGTATCTCGAAATCATACCCTAAAACTTGTGCAACCACTTCTCCTGTTCATGTGCTGAATTCTGATCCAACAATGATTTAAGGCTCTATTGGTCTGTTCTTATGATGAATCTTTTCCAAGCAAATAGTGCCTAAACTTAGCAATAGCTTTAGTTATGGCAAAAAGTTCCCTTGTGTAAGCTGATTGCTTTTGCATAATAGGGGACATTTTCTTAGAGAAATATGCTATTGGATGCTTCTCTTGGCTTAACAGCTCCAATGCCCATCCTTGATACATTAATTTCAATTTCAAATGGCAGATCAAAGTTTGGTAAGGCCAACACCGGTTCTGAAGTAATTGTTTGTTTTAGTCTCTAGAAAGCTTTCTTAGCTATTGGAGACCACTAAAATACCTTTTCTCCAACAAATCAGTGAGAGGTGCTGCAATTGAGGCGTACCCTTTAATAAATTACCTGTAGTATCTAGTGAGACCTAGAAATCCTCTCAGTTGCTTGATGTTTTTAGGTTGTTGCCAATCTAAAAACTGTTTATCTTGTCCTTCTCCATGTGAACCCCATTGGCAGCAATGGTATGCCCTAAATAGTTAATCTCAATGGTTCCAAATAAGTATTTGGACAGTTTAGCAAAGAGTGTCTCTCTTTGTAATACTTGTAGCACCAAGTCCACACGATATAAATGAGCATTCCATGAATTGCTGTAAACTAAAATATCATCAAAGAAAACCAACACAAATTTTCTTAAGTAAGGCCTAAACACATCATTCATTAGCCCTTGAAAGATGGCCAGAGCATTTGTTAGACCAAAGGGCATTACTAACCATTCATAGTGCCCTTGGTGAGTTCTAAAGGTTGTTTTATGCCTATCCTCTGGTTTGACTAGGATTTGGTGATAACCCGATCGCAAATCTAGCTTAGAAAATAAGTAGCCTCATACAACACATCTAGCAATTCATCCAGGCGCAGAATAGGAAAACAATCCTTTTTTTTAACCAATAATATGGTGGAAGAGAATGGGCTCTTACTTGGTTGGATTATGCCTTCCTCCAACATTTGTTGAACCATTAGCTCAATTTGGGCTTTCTAACTATGTGTGTATCTATATGGTTTGACTTTCACTGGTTGAGGACCTTCAGCCAATGGAATACTATGGTCATGCTCCCTTTTGGGGGGGTAATCCAGAGGGTTGCTCAAACACTCTTGCATAAGTGTGTAACAAAAGAACCAATTTGGGTTCCATATCCTGGGGTAACTCCAATGGTGGTGGTTCAAGGTCTTGCTCCTTGTTTAGTTGAATTGTAAATGCTTCTGACTACATCCTGTATTAAAGAGTCGCTTCATGTGGTTGAATTAGGCCTGTTGAGGGTTTGTTGTCTCTTCTCCTCTGATAGTAATAAATTTCCCTTCATGAATGAATCTAATCAATAAAGCATCATAATCAACAATATGTGCTTTAAGGGTCTTCAACCAAGTAGCTCCAATGACCAAATCTCCCTTGCCACATGCATAATATAAACTTTTGGAATCTGAATGGTATGCCCTTGTATCGATGCTTCTAATGAAGGCACACAGCCCTCTACATTCATCACATCAAAATTCCCTACCATCACTCTAAATCCAGGCAGTTCAACTGGTAATTTTAGGAACTTAACAATTCTTGGTTGTATAAAACTATCGGAACTTTCACCATCAATCAAGACTTGTACCTCCAAGCCTTGTATACGAGCTTTAACTCTGATTGTGCCTAACCCTGGAGTTCCTTTCATCACATGCATTGACAAGTGATGCTCTAAGATGTTGTTCTAGTTTCTGCATCATACTATCCTCTTGTTCAGCCTCCAGAACGGTGTTTGATTTGCACCCTCATCCTCTTCCATTTCTTCTAATTGATAAAGCATGAGCGTTTGTTAGGACACCTGATTGGTTGTTAGGACACCCGTTCGGTAAAATTTTAGTGTGCGATTTCTAACATCTAAAGATAGTTAATATTTATGAAAGGATAATGTTTATCCTTTCTACCCAAGTGTAAGGCTAAGATTTAATCATGGAAAGCAAGATTAAATCCTAGCCATCCATTCTAATTTCTATCTTTAATAATTAGGATTTTATATTACATAATATCTAATATTACTAAAGGATAAATATCACACCAAAAGCTTACCTTTGAAGCTTCATTCCTCGGCCATGCATCAAGGAGCAGCAAAAAACTCCATTTTTCATTTCTCAAGAGCTCTAATTTGCTTTCCAATCCCAAAAACCTTAGCCTATAGTTGATAAAACCTCAAACTCTCTTCACAAAACTTGTTCTACACCTAATTCTCTACCAATCTAACCGAATAAAATTTCCATTCCTCATGAAAACCTTGTCTTGTACCTCACACATCACTGATATAAGAGGGGTTTGGAGTGGGATTGGGAGCTTTGGAGGAGGAGGAATCAAGTTTGATTAATCTTGAAGCCAAGGAGCTAATAGGTTACTACAAGTAGGGTTTTTCTTGCCTTCTCTTGTCAAATTTGTTCTGATCTGTTTGGGATGAGTTATGTCCAAAATTTCTAGTTATATTGGATAATATTATGTTGATATTGATGTGTGAATTTTGGTGGTGGGTTTGGATGGTGTCATAAAATGGTTTTTATCAAAATAAATTTGGACTAGGTTGCTGGAATTTCTGTTGTCCTGTAGGCAGCAGTGGTTCACGAATTTTCTGGAATATTTGTGGGTGTTTTCATGAGCTATTAAAATTATATGTTGGAGTAAACATCTTAAACTAATTACCTGAATTTTCTTGGGTGTTAGTTTTAAGGTTTGATGCTTCAGAAAAATCAGAAACCGAAATGAGGCAGATGCTGTCCTGATTGTTGAGACTGAGGCAGTAAACTTGTCCGATTTTATTACCATAGCAAATGATTGAATTAACTCTTGAAATTTTTACACGAAGTTACTAATATATTGAAGTGTCACTGTGAATTTTATTGTGAATTAATTCAATCATTTGCTGGGTTAAAAATTAGGGGAACTCAGTTCTAGTCTGGAATTGGTGGCCCCTGACCACTAAATTTGTACATTTTACTGAGGTAGCTATAGAGCTCTATTTGTCCTGAAATTTTTACAGATCATTCTAGACAAATTGAAGTGTCATACAGAATTTTTGTGACTCTTGAAATGGCTATTTGATATGATAATGAAATGTTGTGCCTAGGACAGTAACTCTGCCCATTGTGCTGGGAAAGGAACAATGCTTTGAATTGAGAATGTAATGGCATTTTGGCTTCTAGTATGACATGAGTACTTGATATTAAGTGTTTGGCCATGTGACTTATGACATGTAAATGCATGCTATAGATTTTAAAGATTGAAGTATGAGAAAAGAATGACAATTTCAATGTGAATGATTGCCTATATGTGGTCTATGTATGCATTTGAGAAAAGAGAAAAATATATGATGCCATTATAAGGATGTATAAATTTAAATTGTGCATGTTCTGACATATGGACAAAATAGAAACAAGACTTAGATTGAATGAGGGGAAGGCGAAAGTAGTAATTTCCCAAAATTTATTTTGAGTCGGTAGACGTATGGCTAGGAATAGATCTGTGTGGATTCGAAATGGAAAAAAATAAAGTTCGATGACCACGTATAGGAATAGCTTAGTCATGTGGCAGGTCTATTCCCTTGTGTGATGTGATCCACCATAAATACCCGTTGGGTATAAACGATCTATTGTGGAATTGTCCACTGAAAATACCCGTTGGGTATAAACTAAGTCTTTCCTATGTCAATGAAAAGAAAAATGCACTAATTGGCTTTCTATAGCCATGATGGAAACCAAGTCACTTTGAGATAATTTTCCTGTATTTGACACATGCATCATCCATATCATATGAAATCCTTTGAGTAGATTTACTTACTATGTGTTTGAGCTTCTAGATATATGTACATGTACTGATTGATTGTTAAAAGCTACCCATTTTGAAGGATGATTTTGGAACCTTAAAATGAACCTTTAGAATATATTGCATGATCAGTTTTTTGAATAAACCAAATGGCTGGGGCGATGACGATGACATTATGATTGTGATTGGGGAGTTGCCCTCTGAGAATTATAAAATTCTCACCCCTATGGTTTGTGTTTGTGTCGCCTCCAAGTTAAGCCAGAGGACATGATGCTGCTACGCAAAGGAATGTGGGATCGCAATAGTATAGTAGTTACTGTTTTATTCTATTGTACTTAGTGGGATAGAAAATGTATGTAAATGTATTAGAGGATAAACATGTAGTAAAGCTCATAGAGGAGCTTCCTTTTGTATTTTAGCTGTGTATTCAATGAATATGGTGTTTATTTGTAATATGTTTTAATAGAATTACACTTAGTTATCTCACGTGAAAGAGCTTGCTATAGATAATTAAGAAAGGTCCATAATTAACAAGTAACAACTAAAGTATGATATCATGACTTAAGAATGGTGTTGTACTTGAAGAATGTTACAGTAAGGGGATGGATAGATTGGTAGCTGTCCTTAGAGGAACCTCCACATCGATGCTTTGGATGCCTAAGGAAAGGAGAGAGTGTTAATAGAGAATTTCCAGAAGGAGAAGAATAAAAGAAGGGGTAGAGAGTTGAATCAGAGGAAAGAAGGATTTACCACAATAAGCCTAATGAACATATCCCTCTAGCAAGGTATTTGAGGTCCTTTTCCAGCTCTCCTCTTTGGTTGCTTGCTTTCCGGATTGGTTGCCACTTGTCCTCCTCCTGTAACTAACTTGGAATTTGTCTCATTGTGTGCAATGCTTTCCCCATGTGCACCCTCTTCTCCATTTGCAATGATTGACACCTCAGCATTTATTTTCTTCCTTACAATTGCCTCATCTTTTGTTCCTCAAGCTGCATTCTCACCTTCTTAGTTTGACCAAATCCCCTCCAAAAAAAAAAAGTATTAATTAATTAATCAACAAAATAAAAATAAAAATTTTCATAAACCCCACAATTTTTTCCAAACAAAGTTTGAAAATTTGTAACACCCTTTTTTCAGTTGCATACTTTAATATGTTACTTGAAGGGTCTTGATGGGTAGAACGGTTTCTTTTACTAATAGGTGCTCTTGAGAAATTTTGAAAAATAAAAAAAATAAAAGAAATGGAAAACTTACATGATGGGCTAAGACACGGTCGACCTTAGATTGTGTTTGGTTTTGAAATTGGAAGAGGATGTCTAGGTTGATTAAGGGTTGTTGTTGTTGTTGAGAGGAGGGGAAGAGAGCTTGTTCTTCTATGAGCTTGGAGGGAGGTGAATTCAGTGGTGAATTCTCTGGATCACTTCCTTCGAAGGGGATGTGGTGGTGTTGTTGGTGGTAGGTGAGGCCAGAGATTATTGATTGTTGTTAGGCATCAATGCTGTTGTTAGGTTGTGCAGCCATAGCTGCTGATGAATTCATCTGAGCATTGAAACAACTGTGTTTAACAACTGGTTTTGTTGCTGTTGGTGCTGAGAGATTATCGGGTCTGATGATTCTCTCATAAAAAAAATAGCCGCGAACGCAACCCAGTTGTCATGTGTAGTAATTCCTTTGTTAAACACTTTTTTATTTTATTAATTTAAAAGTTATTTTAAAAAAATATTCAAATAGGTTTTTTTATTTTTCATCCTTATAAAACTGTTTTTGAAGTTAAATTATCAAACAGATTTTTTTTATTTTTTTATTTTTAAAAAATAACTTAAACTTATTTTTAAAATAATTTTAAAAAATTTAAAATAAAAACACTTCCAAATCCTCTCTCTTGAGGAATAAAATTATTATACTCTCTTCCCACTATTTTAAAAACATACACTCTTCTCTTTTATAAAATTAAGATAAGCTACACTTTAACCAATTTTTAAATTTTTCATTGATTCATTATATTTTCATACCTATCATTTTATTTTTGACTAAAATACCCTTTATTAATTATACATATTAATTATAAAATATATGTGGGTTTTAATAATATTAAAGATCGACTTTTATATATATATATATATAAACTTTAAATTATTATTTTTATATTAAGAAAGCAAATTATTAGAAGTAAAAATGATTATTAGTAACAATAATTTGTAACAACTATTTTTAAAAATAAAAATTATTTATTTTCAACTATTAATTTACAATATTACTGTATATTTTTATTGTAACATCAAAAACTTCTTTTGTTATGTTCTCTATGGTTTATCTTTATATACAAAATTAATAAATTTTTTATATACATTAATATTCTAAAATAAACAGCTGAACATATGTAATTTTTATTTTTTAAATAAATATTACAAATTATTGTTAATATCAATGATTTATTTACTTAATATAGTAAAATTTCAAAAAATAAATTAAATCCATGTATATAAAAAATATTTTGCATTATTATAAGCCATATGTATTTTAATTTGTGCAAAAATTTAATATATATAACTATCAATAAAGGATATTTTGGTCAAAGATAACTAATAAGTATGAGAAAATAAAAAGTTAATAAAATAATTTGAAAATAAATTAAGATGTAGCATTTTTAAATTTTTAAGGGAAGAGAAGTGCATGCTTTAGAAATAGATGGAAGGGACATGTATGATTTAAAAATAGAAGGGAACAGAATATATATTTTTAAAATAGAGGAGGAAAAAGTATAATAAAACCTTCTCTAAAGAAAAGTTATTGTATTTCACATAAAACAAAAAGATGATCTTTGAGCCATCAAGTTGGTTTTGGCCCAAAGAAATCAAGACGGTTGGCTATTTTTTCCGTAATTCATGGGGTTGATAAAATATTATCGGAGTAATGTACCTGTTGAAGTGATTTTAGTTAACTCCCTATGAAATTCTCCTATTGTGATACTAAAACAACGAATTATAAATTTTCAAGTATTCTGAATGAGGTAAATCCTAAACTTCATAAGATTGAACTTTAATTTCTACCTTCATGAAAGAATTCTAAATTTCTAAAGAGTGGATTTTAAAGTTCTTTTCTTTTCTGTTTAATGTCTCCTGAGCCTTGCTCTGCAAGCCTGCCACCGCTCACTATCCACTTCCACCAATAGCTGCCGCTGCTTGCCAATCACCGTTTGCCACCCATCGGTTGCCAATTACTGGTCACCATCAGCCGATTAATCAACTACCCACCCACCTCTACCAATTGTTTGTCGTTTGCCGTCCCATTGCCCATCACCACCCATAGTCCCTGCCTGCTACTCGCCATTAACTACTTCTTGTCTACCACCGTCCATTCATTGCCCGCCACCGACCTCATGCTGTCCACTATCCATCATTCATCGCTTGTCAAAAGATAAAGTAATATAATTTCATCATTCGACATGAACTCTTAAGCACAGCGGAAGGAAGCTCTAATAAACGAGAGCTGAGACAAGCTGAGTAAACGAGAGCTCATTCATCCATTTCATTACAACATTACTACTTATGTGCATTCACTAATGAAAGGTAAAGGAATCCAAGTGTGCTTTACTGTGTTATGAATGCATCCACAAAGAGGGCTACATACCCCACGTAAATAGTGAATCTAGAGTAACAGAAACGGGACAGTGGTGAGGTGTGTAACTCTAATTTTCTTCAAATTTATTTTGCTGCACACGCTCTATTAGTATTGACTTATTATACGCCTGCAAAAGAATGATCAAGAATGCATACTAGTGGACATGACTTAGATTAATCTATTCACTATTTATTTAGCAAAGGTTCGTCTTACGGAGTGGACTCGGGCGGCAACAATATAAAGGGATAACCAAGCTATTTTATGTCCAATTTCAAGGTCTTGCTTAACTTTCGATAGCTAGATGGAAGCTCCTGAAAATTTATTTGATCAATTCACTTTCGGCAGAGAAATATATGATTTGTTACAGTGAAACAAATCAATGACATGCCAGCAGGCATGGGGGGAAAAATAAACAATTGAAGACAAAGCTTAGCTCAACTATAGTACTTAGCCTGAAAGAGCGGAGTTGAGAGCGCTATGGACATCAACCCCAATTTGAGCTTCAGCTTTCTCCAAATCAGTTGTGGCCGAGCCCAGCTTCTGAGTGAACTCTTGAAGACCCTTCTGGACTAGATTTGCATCAATTCGATCTAGCGGTACAGCCTCAACAGCTATTATATCGGCAACTGAGTTTGCATGGATGAATGCGAAGCCGCTGCTGACAAAATACTTGGTCACGTCATTCCCCTCGTGTACAGATAGGATGCCAGGTTTCAACTCTGCAATTGTGGCTACATGTCCAGGGAGAACACCCATCTGCCCAGTTGTTGCAGGTACTATGACCATGTCAACCTGTTACACATGCATTCTATTCTAGATTAGCTTCCAAGCATAAATTATATCACTTTTCAAGGAAGAAAAATTAAGAAATTTTCCCTAGACATCATATCATCTAGAGCCCCAAAAATGATGGAACTGGTGGGGTGGGGAGGTTAAAGCACAAAAATAAAAAACAGAGAATGAAAGATTTCAATCTTGATAACTATATTACAAAAAATTTGTAAAAATTTGAAAAAACGTGAAAATGATCAGTCCAATTGATATAAGACTGATTTAATACTAAATGAATTCAAATAAACACAAGCCAAAGAGATGATATGTGCTCATGGTAGGGTAAGGTATGGTTGTTTTATTATTTTCTGTTGATGAGCACAGTTCCGATTCTTCTTTAAAATCTGTCTCTAGCATTCCCTCCCACATTCCTTCTTAGACAGTGTGCATAAGGTTCTTCAGCCAATTGCAGCGAAGCTCTGTTCCACAGGGTCAGAATGGTTGATTATGACGACAGTTACAACCACAGGAAATTAGAAAATTACATTCACCCAAAACGCATGAACTAGATGGAGAGAGAAATAGACAGATTAAAATTACCAATACTTATTTTTCTGTGCTTATGTCCATACTTTATTTTCGAAGATATCAACATTACTGAAAGTATACTTATGCAGTCACCTAAATCCAATCACAATATAATTAATTTTACCAGTGTCACTACAACGTTCAAACTACTACACAGTATTTCATTCCCCAATACAAGCAATTGAATTCAAGCAAGGCTGGCAGTCTTAACAGGAGCAGTATGCAATTCAATCCTGACAAAAATGGAGGGCTTCCATTAACATTAAAATTAGATGAGTCACATTCAATTTGACCTGGCAACCCAAAATCCACTAGTAACTAAAATGCTCAGTTGTATCAGTTTGATTTACAGACCTCAAGACATCTGAACTCAGAACATAGAACAACAATGAAAAAGAATGCAGTGCTTCATTGAAATTTAAAGGATTACTGAACGGACAAGCACAGAATCTAGGGTGCCATGAAACAACAAATAACTCCTTGATTAAAGGGATGCTATAGAGAATCAAATAACTCCTTGAATAAAGGGATGTTATAGAGATACAAAAGAGGGATGTTAGGCAGTGTTTGGTTATCGTCCTAGGACACAAAATTCAAAAACATTGGAGACATAAACCTGTTTTGAGAAAGAGACAGGTACAAAAAATTAAAAATGTCTCTGTCTCAAGCTCATTATCAATAGCGCGCTATAGCGGCACTATCACGCCGTCGTGGCACATTGTGGCTGTCCGCCACTACAAGGAGCTCATTGCGGAGCGGGTGGCCGGTCCAATCGGGGAGTTGCGGCCGCTATTGCTTCAGGCCGTGGTTTCCATGGGTTTTGGCCCTTTTCTGCTAGACCCATTTACTGAGGGGGTAAAAATGACTTTGTGTGGTAAAAGTAAACCTTACTTTTTTATTAAGTTCAAACTTCAAAAGTCAAAAACCAACACAGCTGCTACCTGCTACTTCTCCAAGCTTTCCACTTTTGCTATTCACTCTCCCCTGCCATGTTCTGCTCCAACTGACCGGCGACCTCCGATGACGATTTCAGCAGCAACTCAGGCGGCGGCAGCGCGACCTCCCTTCTTCCGGCGCGGCAGCTTCTCTCCATTGTAGCAGGTGACTCTCTCTTCCTTGAATCCCTCCCCTGTTTTCCTTCTTTCCCAAGCCAACTCTTTTTTCCTTTTCCTTCTCTCCATTTCCTTCTTGTAGCAACTTCTTTTCTTTTTGTTTTTTTCATTTTTTCTTATCCTTCAAGGCTTCAACCATTAGTGCTCAGACTTAAAGGCTTCAGGCCTTATATTTCTCTTTTCTTTTCCTCATTGTCCTCTCCTCTTGTCATTCCCCTATTTTATTTTATACTTCTGTTTCTATTTCAGACTTTTAGTCATGGCAGCACCATCACAAGGAGCTGCTCCCTCTTCACGTGGTTCAGTGAAACCCATGGTGACAATATTGACATTGCATGGCAATGGAATAGTTTGAAAGATATTAATAATAGGAAGAGTGTCACTTGTGATTTTTGTGGAAAAGTGACTACAGGTGGAATCATTAGAGCCAAAAGACACTAAATGTGTGAAGGGGGATGTTGATTCTTGTAAGAAAATTCCCCTAGAAGTAAAATAGCTTCTCAAAGAAGCTTTGGAGAAGAAAAATGCTTTGAAGGAAGCATATTTAGCAGAGATGCAAGAAGATGAGGATGAGCAAGAGGAAGTACGAGAAATTCATCAAATTAGAATTGGGAAAAGGCCTTCATTGACAACCGAGTCTTCTCTTAGGCCACCCAAGAAAGGACAAAATGTGAAAAGCCCCATGGATTTGCTTCTTCTAAAAATCGTGAAGCACAAATGAAACTTGGAAAAGCTCATAAGCAAACAAGCATCAATGATGCTTGTGATAAAGAGACAAGGGAAAGAACCATCCAATACATTGCTCGATTTTTATATGAATGGGATTCCTTTTAATGCTGCCACATCAAAAAGCTTCAAGATGATGCTTGAAGTTGTTGGAAACTATGGTCCACATCTTAAGGCTCCAAGCTATCATGAGTTGAGAGTTCCACTCCTTAAAAAGGAGTTGGAGTTTACAAAAGATATGTTGAAGAGCCATAAGGAACAATGGGTGCAATTTGGATGCACAATTATGTTAGATGCTTGGATGGATAGGAAGAATAGGACCTTAATCAATTTCATGGTGAATTGTCAGAAGGAACAATGTTTGTGAGAAGTGTTGATGCTTCTGCTTACATGAAGACGGGGGAAGAAGTGTTTGAGTTGTTGGAAAACTTTGTGGAAGAGATTGGAGAACAAAATGTTGTTTAGGTGGTATCTGATAATGGAAGTAATTATGTCTTGGCCGGTAAGAATTGCTAACTTAGTCTAATTGCCTTTTTTTACTTGCTTTGATTATTGGCCATTTATCTAGTTTCATTTAATTTGATTCTTCTTAGGCAAACTACTTGAAGCTAAGAGGAAGAATCTCTTTTGGACTCCATGTGCTGCACATTGTGTGGACTTGATATTGGAGGACATTGGAAAGGTTCCTCAAGTTAAGAAGACAATCTCAAGAGGAATAAATCTTGTGGGCTTCATCTACAACCACACATTGGCCTTGAACATTATGAGAAAGTTTACTAACAAGATGGAATTGGTCAGGCATGGAGTGACAAGGTTTGCTACAACCTTTCTTACCTTGCAAAGGTTGTTCAAACAAAAGCACAACCTTAGGAGGATGTTCACTTTAGAGGAATGGTTGAAGTCCAAGTCAGCCAAAGAAGTAAAGGGAACGAGGGCAAGTGATATTATTGCTAGCTTCATTTTGGAATGATGTGCAATATTGTATGATGGTTATGGGGCCACTTGTCAATGTCCTTAGGCTTGTTGATAATGAGAAATAGCTTGCCATGGGATATATCTATGAAGCAATGGATCGAGTCAAGGAAATTATTCAACAAGTTTTCAAAGAAAAAGAAGTGTTGTATAAGGATGTTTTTGCTATTATTGATAGAAGATGGGAGTCACAACTTCATCATCCATTGCATGCAGTTGGCCATTTTCTAAACCCTAAGTTTTATTATAGCAACAAAAGTATGGAGTTTGATGAAGAAGTGATGCAAGGACTCTACCAATGTATTGAGAGATTGGTTGGAGATGAAGAGGAAGTTGACAACATTGTATTGGAGTTACCTTATTACAAGAGGGCTGAACGGGTGTTTGGATCAAAGTTTGCAATAAAACATAAGAACACATTGGCTCCGATAAGAGTTTATGATACACATGTATTCAATATTTCATTATTGATTATTAATAAACATAGCAAATAGCAATGTTAATTAATTGGCTTTGAATCACATCTGAATGGTGGAGGAATTATGGATCATCCACTCCTACATTACAGAAATTTGCTATCAAGGTGCTAAGTTTGACTTGTAGTTCATCGGGATGCGAGCGAAATTGGAGCACTTTTGAGCATGTAAGAAAATATTATTAGTTATCACATTATTCTCCTCTACAAAGTTTCAAAGTTTCATTTAGTGCCTTAGAACTAACTTTGAAGTTTGAATTGAATTGTGAATTTGTGATGTAATAGATTCATTCAAGAAAGAAGCAAGCTTGAGCATCAAAAGTGGCAAGACTTGGTGTATGTCAAGTACAATCAAAATCTCAAAGAGCGCTTTGATTGTAGAGATGTGATTGATCCAATTGTCCTACGTGATGTTGATGAATGTAATGAGTGGTTGGTTGGACAAATGGACAAGGAAGGTGCTAAGGATGAATTGGTGTTTGATGATGATGATGATTTGACGTGAGGTGATGTTTCTATTGTAGTAGGTGCTAGTGAGCCACTTCAAAACACTAGACTTGCTACAAGATTGAAGAGGCCTACTCCTACTATTGCTCCTCCTAACTGCATAGACTTCTAAGTCAAGAAAGAAAGGGAAGGAGCCTATGCAAGATCAAGAAGAGGAATATTTTGATGATGAGGAGGAGGAAAAAGAGTCAGATGAGAATGAGGATCAATATGAGAGATTTTTAAGTCTAGTTCTAGGGGAGGGGAATGTGATGAAGAGAACTTGGTTGTGGGGGATGATTATGATGATGATGATGATGATTGATCATTGTCTCACTCTCATTGATGGGGAAGAATGTTTTTAGTTTTTACATTTTATATTCCAAGAAACTTAAGTAGTTTTGGCCTTTTAGGAATGGAAACTAGTGTTATATTCTTTTATTTTTTGCTTGGCCTTATGACTTTTAGTTTTGGCCTTTTGGGAATGGGAACTATCTTTGACCATTATCTTTTATTTTTTGCTTGGCCTTGTGACTCTTATTTATGCACTAACATCATGATGATTTTAGAAAATGATATGCCTTTATATTATTAGATGATTGAGTTTAATTGTGGATTTTTTTGTTTTTTTGGAACATTTATGTATGTTATGTACTTATGTGTAAAATGCACAATATTTGCACATAATTTTATGAAATAGCGGCCATCCCGCTATGCACTATACTGCTATAGCGTTTTTGGGTTGGCGGCGACACGCGATCCAGGTATTGACTACTATGGTCTCAAGACAAAATTTATCCAAATTTCTATCCACCCAAAAGTGGGGACAATGGACACAACCTGGACAAAAGTGTTTGCCATTTTTGCCCTCCAACAATTCACCCACTCTCCCTTCAAGCCCTCCAACACTGCACCAGCTACGCCTCTTCCATCCCCACCATCCTCCTCTTCACCTCTTCCCCAATTAATGCTGGAGGTTCTTCTTGGAGATCGAGGCCATGGCATCGAGCAACTTGACAACGAGTCAAGTCCCAACTAGGCGGGTCTAGGCGAGTTGGGAGAGGAAGGGTGGTGTGCTGCGAGGTCGGTGATGAGCTTGAGGATGATGTGGTAGTTGTGGAGACATGCCGAGTGAGTTCAAGGGCGCGAGTTAGGGTTTGGAGGATTGATGAAACGATGCATTTTGGGTTTAAGGGGTTGATGATTTAGGGTCTCATGGAAGAGATGGTGTGAAGAGAAAATGGTTGTTCGAGTTGGTTGGATTCAAGAGTGTGGTCCTTTTGTTCCATTTCAGAGAGAGGGGGGGTGGGAGGAGGGGGTAAAAAAACTTTTTTCCATGTATTTTTTGTTATGTCCATCATGTATCCAAACAGGATACAAAGACTATCTTTTTTCATATCTTTGTTTCTATTTCTCAGTGTCCTTGTATTTTTTGTTCAAGTAAAGTAACCAAACAGGGCCTTACAGAATATTTTAATAACTATATTTTTATAAAATGAGTCACTTCTCTTTTCAACATTAATGGTGCCCAAGAAAATAACCAATGATATCATGCTTCTCAATAAATTCATGATAATCTCGTATCAAATAACATGTAGGATGCAGCTTTTTGCTCATTTGACACCATATTCAAGCACGTCGTTGCTTATGGGCAATGACCTAGTCTTAAAACAATCACACATTGTTGATCCATTCAACCAAGTTTTATGTTTGTTCGTTGCAGGGGATAACAATAGACAAAACATTATGTGTTTTTGAAATAACCAATACCACTAATTATGCTTAAAATGGTCATGATTAATGATTCAATACCTACTTTTACTTGCAAAAGATAATTTTTTGCAGAAAAACACTGAAATCCCTAAAAAAAGGACCGCATAATCCATTTCAATCCACAATTAACTGAAACATGTAGACTAAATGTAACATAGGAATAATGAAATCTGAATTAAGTATTATATATGGAAAACAAGAACCATAACAAATGGAGCATTGGATTACAAATGAAAATTTTCAGACAGAAGAAATTCATTAAGATGAAGAGGATGATACAATGGAATCCTTCAAAAACTAAAGAATAAAGTAGAGAGCAGCCATGAAAAAGAGGAATCCAATGGAATATTAAGCAGCATTGTTTGGAAGAAAACTATCTACAAAAATTTAACACCCAACAAGACCATGGATGGGATCCTAAATTCAGAATCCAATCCAATTAATGGAAAATGGGTGGATCAAATGTTCACTCATTATTTTCCCTTCAAAACTTAAAACATCAGTTGGACCATTTGAACACTATATAACATGATATTTGGTAAAAAAATCACTGAAAATTAACGATCGCCTTACGCATGATTCTGTTTTCCGAACATATAATCAGTGTTGTAACAAGATACCGATTATTGCAATTGAAAAAGGAAAAAAAAAAAACTGTAGAGTTTAGTTTCAATCAATTGACCTAGAGAAAAGTTAAGTGAATCTGATCAATAAACCCATTTACCCTATCTCATATAAATTAGTGCATCAGCTGCGGAGCGCGGAAAGAAAAACACATTGCCAAAACAAAAACAAACCCAGATGAAAGCAGGAACTGGTAACCTATAAATACCAAGAAAAGGGGTGCATGATATGAAGAATCACTGACCTCTTTGGCGGAGAGTTCGGAGGCGTAAGGAAGGACGAAGTTGACGGTGAGTTTGGTAGGGAGGGAAGAGGGAATAGGTGGGCGAGGCTTCATGTAGGCCAGGGGAGTCTTTGGTGGGTCAAGGTTCGGGCTCACTTTCTTCCATGCCTCCACGAAGCTCGAATCCGCGCTGGGTGCCGCCGGCAGATCGGTGGAGAACCGGCGGGACGCTGCGCCGAGAAGGGGTCGCTGGAGAAGGGTTGTTGCTCGGCGAAACATGGCTAGAAAGGGGTCGGATCGCTCGGTCTCGCAAGGTCGGAGAGAGAAAGCGAGTGTGTAACAGAGAGAGAGAGAGTGAGAGAGAGAGAGAGAGCTGATTAGCGGAATGTGGAGGCAACAGTCGTTGTGTGATTGAATTCGGGTATATTGCTTGTGGGCTTTTTGTTGTAGGACAGGCCCAACACTGCTGTCCCAATTTCAACCCTCAACCCTGTTCATTAACAGTAATGATAATATAGGTCCAGTTCACACGTTGAATCCTACATGTAAAATTATATAAACTATTTAAAGTATAATTTTAAATTTAAAATATATAAATATTATAAAAACATAAACATATCATATGCAAAATTCACCATAAACTTCAAGTCTATATTAATATTTTCCGTTCATTAATCAGTTATTCTTTGACCAAAGAAAAAATCAGTTATTACTTGACCAAAAAAATAATTCATCAGTTATTACTAAAGAAAAAAAATTCATTAGTTATTAAACAATAAAAAACGGCCAACAAAATAAAAGAAAAAGGGCAAATTATATGAACATCCCCTAAGGTCTATTAATATTATACATACACCCTTAGATTTTGAATTAACACCTATCTCCATACTGTTAACATAATTTTTAAAATACTAGATTTACCCTTCATCTTCAACCTCCATCCATATCCAACAACCATCGATTTTCTCATCCATGTCTATATATTTCACCATTTCCCTCTTCATCACCATCACCATAATTTTCTCCCTCTTCAACCCTAACCAAATACTATTACAACATGCTCCATATATTCCCATGACTTTTGTCTTAGTTCTTTATCATGCTCAGTATTTCACCTTCATGCCATGGTTAGCTTTTTTTGGTCCGTTTTATTTTATTGAAAGACTCACTTTCGAAGGAATTTCAATGACAAAGAGATTTAGAGGAAAAAAATTTGAATAATTAACTAATTTGTTTCATGTTTCATTTGTTGCATTTTCCCCAAAATGTAATTGAATAATTTGGCCACTAGAACATTCTAGTTCCATTTACCTGCTCAGGTGTGTAATATCCTCCTAACTACCATGTGTTACTCGAGTATTAACACAATAATTAAAGTGTGTTACCTATATTTTCTAACTTATACTAATCGTAAAGAATGAAAATAAAATAAACCTAGCATTGACGGACTAAAGTACTAATGCGGCTATATATATATATCAAATGGAACATCAGTAGCTATAATCTAACAAGTCAACGATAAGTATAACCATCTCTAGTATCTCCTAAATTCTTTAAAGGAAAAGAGTTTGCCCATCCGGATGATAACATCATCTTCATGCTGAAATACTGGAGTCAAAGCTAGACAATAATGATTGAGTTAGTACATCATCCGCAAGGTGCTAGCGGTGCAAGCGGGGTACAACAACAAACTGGCTGTGCTAAAGCAGAGGCACACCATCATATGGAAACTTGGGATCATAAAGGGCACTAAAAGTAGACTGGGTAAACGAATGGTTGTATCTTAATGCTTCTCCTATTATAGCAAGTCAACGAGATCCATAGGGGTGGCATTTGCAAGATCTAAAGATAAGACAAGGTACATGCAACATAAGGATGAGAATATTGTAAAATTCTTAGTTGGGTACTCCCTATGCATAAACATATTATCAGAATTTATTTTTAACCATTGCAGTTTGTTTCTAAAAACATTTCATGCAAGCATACTTAGTGATTTAGTCACGTTACTTCAAACATAAAATATGTTCAAATCAAATGCAGGATCATATTCAATATCAATGAATCATCATATGTTTCTTTTGTGACCAAAGAACTCAATCCTGTATGTTATCTCTTTTAGTCGACATAGAGACTTACCTAATACCAGTGGTATTAGTGGATAACACCATACTTGGGCAATAACCTAGTAAGGACTGAACTCATTTCTATATATGATCATCAAATTTTCTTTTTTCACTTCCGAATTTCACACAGATCTATTCCTAATTGGACGTCTCCTGACTCACAATATCTTAAGGGAAGTTCCTCTTTTTGCCTTCCTCTTTATTTGACATAAGTCTTTTCTCTTTTTTACCCATATGCATAGTTGAAGTTCATGCATTCTTTTTGTCACATGCTTGCTTATATTCTTTTCATTTTTTTTCCCAAATGAATGCATTGGTCACATATAAACATTCATTCACAAGTAATTTCAATCATGTCTTATAAACAGATCTTTAAATTTCTGGCATGCATTAATACACATCACACTTGAGCCAAATGCCCTTATATAATCAATTTAAGGCATTTGTTAGGACTAACGGGCAGATTTCACACTTCAACATATTCACAATGCCCTATAAAAATTTCGAGCCATAACAACATCTCTAACTACATAAACAAAATTGTACAATTTGGTGGTCGTGACCACCTAATTTAAGCCAACAGTTAGAATTCTTAATTTTATTACCATAGCGAATATGTAACACCCTCCCAAGAACAACATAATCCTTAAGTCATGACATTAAACTTAGGAGTTGTTACTTATAACTTCAGACCTTACTTAAGTACCTATAGCAAATTGATCAAATTGTGAAGTAACTAATTTATAATTCTATTAAAATATATAGTCAAGAAACAAAGTATTTCCTGAATACAAAGTTAAATACAAGATGAAGCTCTTCTAAAAGCCTTATTGCACATCTCTATATTTACAACCATATATACCGAACAAAATAGAATTGATAAGGGACTTTAAATCATTGAGGTTCCATGGTAGCTATCTCATTGTTCCCTTGAGCAATCTGGAGATGACATTGGAACACAAAAACATAGGGGTGAAATTATGAAATTCTCAGTAGGACATTCCCTAAATACATAGTAATAAATGACATCATCATCGTTTCAACCATTTCGTTTATAGAAAAATATGATCATGCATTATATAATAAAGATTCATTTTAAAGTTCAAAATCATCTTTTCGAAATGAATTTCTTTTAACATTCAATCACTTAATACACGTATATCATAAGACTCATGATCATAGTAAATAATGCTAAACAAATCATTCAATATGATATGAGCATGCATATGATAAATGCAATGACCTTTAGTGAAATTATCTTTACGTGCCCTTGATATGTCGAAGGGGTTTTCATATACATCTTTTCTACTACACGTGCCCTTGACATATCGAAGGGTTCTGATTGTACTTGTGACCATAAAACTCAATTCCATGCATTTTTCTCTTTTCATCGACATATGGAAGACTTAATTCATACCAAATGGTATTAGTGGATAACACCACACATGGGTAATAGACGATTAAGGACTAAGCTCATTCATATACGTGATAATTAGATTTCATTTTTTTCTTTCTAAATGACGGCAGATCTATTCCTAGCCGATACGTCTACCGACTCATAATATCTCTAAGGAAGTTTCTCCTTTTTCCTTCCCTTTATTCAACATAAGTCTTGTTTCTATTTTGCCCATATGTCAGAACATGCACAATTGAAGTTCATACATTCTCTTTTGTCACATATATGCATCATTTACTTTTCTTTTCCCAAATGCATGCATAAAGTACATATAGGCATTCATTCACAAGTAATTTCAAAACCAATCTTTACTTCTCCTAGTATGCATTTATATATCACAAGTCACATGCTCAAATATTTACAATCAAGTATTCATGTCATACTAGAACCAAATGCCATTATATCATCAATTAAAGGCATTGGTACAATTGCAACACATTAGGCAGATTTCATACCTCTGTAGCAAAATTAGTTTGCATATCAAACCATTGAATTCAAGGCTGTAAAAATTATTTATGACACTTCAACGTGTCCACAAGGTATTGTAAAAGTTCAAGGCAAGACAAACTCCCTAGCTATGTTAACAAAATTGTATAAATTCGTAGATCAGAAACCACTTGTTTCCAGCCAACAACCATAATTTCTAATTTTATTACCATATCAAATGAACATATAAAATCTTACAAAAATTTAAGGTTTGACTTCAAGATGTCCCCAACACCTTACAAAAGTTTCAAAGCAAAATTAGATCATTTGTTATAGTAATAAAATTAGATAAATTCAGAACTTCAAGAATTGGTTATTCAACAATAACACCAATAGTCTCATTTTTTTATTTTTCAAAAATAGTAAAAGTGCTGAAAATGACTCAAGAAAAATATTGAAGACACCTTAAATGTTAGCTTCATCATATAAAAATTTCAGCTAAAAAAGATATCTACAAATACCTTAAAAAAATCATGAACCATATCATGTCTGAAAATCTAGAATTCCAGTAACATAGTTCTCAACTTGTTTTGCCAAAAAGGGTTTCCTAACATCATCCAATCACTCCACCAAATTAAAGACATCAAGTTCTATACGTGTACATATACTAAAACTAAAAATATCAAGGCTAACCCTTCAATAACTTGCACAGAAAAATTTGAGAAAGAAAGAGGCTGAAAACCCTACTTGTGAAGCTTTAGGGCATCTAGCTCAAAATGATCTTTCAAAAATGGTTTTCCTTACTTTAATGCCTTCCAAATAGCATTAAACCCTTTCTTCAATAATGGGGTATAATATCACAAGGTGGAGAACGACATGATTCAAAATTCCAATTGGTTGGTTTTGTAGATTGTGATGAGTAGAACAAGTTTAGTGAAGGAGATTTGGGATTTTGGTGATTTTGAGGTAGGGTTTTGGAGGTCTAAAAGCAAGAATGAGGGTTTGAGAGAAAGAATAATGGAGGATGTGTTTTTTGAGAGTGCTAGCTGAAAATGATAATGATAGAGTGATAAGGTTCGTTATGTTGTGTTTATCCTGAGTTTAGTGGTAGTATTTATCTAGTTTCAAGTTTTTCTTTCTTTCTTTTTGGAAAAGAAATTATATGAATGGCTAGAATTGATTTTTGGGTCAAAGAATGAATTTTGGCCATCTACTTGGCTCAAGATAAGTGGCACACTTTAACTTCCTGAGCAAGTTAATTTTTTAATATTAAAATCACACATTGAAATTTCACGATTGATAATATATCGGCCTAAGGTAAAATTATAATAAATGAAAGGCCAAGAATAAAACTTACCTTCCAAGCTTTAATCCTTGCCATCCACTTGGCAAAATGTGATTGGTAAAGGTTACTTAGTCAACAAGTAACTTTTACAATCTTAAAAATGGCATATCAAAACTTTGCCAAATGAGTAAAATACCATACCCGGAAAACTTAAAATATCTTTACTTGAGCCCAAGTCTAATACTCATATGGGACCCAGGCCTAATACTTTTTCTCGGTCCTCGGGTCTAGTTCCCTTACCCTGGACACCCTTGGCCCCGCTTCAAAGTTACTATTCAAGTACGAACTCAAAAATTACTATTCATGCCTGGCTCGATTTTTGTTTTCAACTTGTCCATTAGGTTATCCTCATCATTGCTAAGACTGTCAGATCTTTAAAATTCTCACTAATAAAGTTCAAATTAATTTTTGAATAAATGTTGGGGTATTACATTACCATCCACCTTAAAAAATCTTGCCCTCAAAATTTATTTGAAATTAATTTCAAAAGACAGTTTTCATAAATCAAACAAGCAATCCATACACAATTCAAACAATTCAATCAAATCCTATAATGTAGTAAAAACGTCCCTAACAGGGATCAGATCTTTGGTCGGTGATGTCCCTTTAGCTACTCATTGTTGTGGCCTCAAATAATCCTTTAGTGCCACTCCACCAAAATTCTCATCACCTCCAACATGTGGTAGCGAAAGCCACTTTCCAAGCTCCTGCACAAGCCACCATGAGAAGATTTCCTCTATTGCTTTGATCCATTCCTCTGCCTTGCTTGGATTGAAAGCTCTTCTAAAAGGCATTGGGTTGGCCTTCCTAAACTTAGCAAATCTCTAGTATTCCATGTCCATGTTTGTTCCCCCTGGTTTCCAGCTGATTCCCTTTAGCATTTCGGTCTAATCTTCTATCATTCATTTGCCACTCAGCTTGTTCCCTTATAGAAGTAACCATCGCTCGAAAAGTATCCATCATGTCTTCTGACATAGTGTTCTCATTCGTAGTACGTCTAATTTGCCATTGGTTCCTGAACACACCAACAAAAGATATTCATTGATCAGGCTCAATACTATGCTTGAATGTGATAGCAACCAACTATGGTACTAGTAGACTATCATGCATATCTAAACCTTATATCCTATCATAGATAAAATTCAAAACATGACTTATCTAGACTTAAGAAGCATAGCTAGTCCATTCCTCAAGATCCTACAAGGATGAACCTCTGATACCATAATGTAACACATTCCAAGAACAACATCATCCTTAAGCCATGACATTAAACTTAGGAGTTGTTACTTATAACTTAGTAGACCTTACTTAAGTATCTATAGCAAATTGATCAAATCATCAAGTAACTAATTCAAAATTCTATTAAAATATATAGTTAAGAAACAAAGTATTTATTGAATACAAAGTAAAATACAAAAGGAAGCTCTTCTAAGAGCCTTATTGTACATCTATATCCATATATATTTACAATCATACATATATACCTCACAAAATAGAATTGATAAGGGACTTCAAATCATTGAGCTTCCATAGTAGCCGCCTCATTGTTTCCTTGAGCATTCTGGAGATAACACAGGAACACAAAAATAATATGGGTGAGAATTATTAAATTCTCATAGGTCATTCCCCAAATACATAGTAATAAATTTCATTGCCATCGTTTCAGTCACTTCTATTTATTAGAAAAATATGATCATGCATTACCTAATAAAGATTCATTTTAAAGGTCAAAATCATCCTTTGAAGTGAGTTGCTTTTAACATACAATGACTTAATACACGTATATTATAAGACTCACAATCACAGTAAATAATGCTAAACAAATAATTCAATATGATATGAGTATACATGTGATAAATGCAATGATCTTTAGTGAAATTACCTTTACGTGCCCTTGATATGTTGAAGGGGTTTCATATACATCTTCCCCACTACATGTGCCCTTGACATGTCGAAGGGGTCCTGATTTTACTTGTGACCATAGAACTCAATTCTATGCATTTTTCTCTTTTATCGACATAGGGAAAACTTAGTTCATGCCAAATGGCATTAGTGGATAACACCACACATGGGTAATAGACCGCGAGGATTGAGCTTATTCCTATACGTGATCATCAGACTTCATTTTTCTTTAATCACACACAAATTTATTCCTAACCGATACGCTCCTGACTCATAATTGCTTTCTCCTTCATTCAACATAAGTCTTGTTTCTGTTTTGCCCATATGTCAAAACATACACAATTGAAGTTTGTACATTCTCTTTTGTCACATATATGCATCATTTACTTTTCTTTTCCCAAATGCATGCATAAAGCACATATAGGCAATTCACAAGTAATTTCAAAACTAATCTTTACTTCTTCTTGCATGCATTTATATATCACAAGTCACATGCTCAAATATTCACAACCAAGTATTCATATCATACTAGAACCAAATGTCATTACATCATCAATTAGAGGCATTGGTATCAATCCAGCACCTTAGCAAATTTCACACCTTTGTAGTAAAAATTAGTTTGCATATCAAACAATCGAATTCAAGGCTACAAAAATTATCCATGACACTTCAATGGTCCACAAGGTTCTGTAAACGTTTTAGGCAAAACAAGCTTTCTAGCTATGTTAACAAAATTGTATAAATTTGTAGGTTAGAAACCACCTATTAAGCCAATAGTCAGAATTCTCAATTTTATTACCACATTAAATAAACATATGAAATCCTAAAAAAATTCAGGGTTTGACTTCAAAATATTCTAAATACCTGTAAAATTTTCAAGTCAAAATTAGATCATTTACTAGAGTAACAAAATTAGACAAATTAGAGCTTTAGAATTGGGTGTTTAGGCAACAACCCCAATAGTCTTGGATTTTTATTTTTAAAAAATAGTAAAATTGCTCAAATGACTTAAGAAAAATTCTGAAGACACCTTAACATGTTAGCTTCATCATATAAAAATTTCAGCTCAAAAAGATATCTACAAATACCTAAGAAAAATCGTGAACCATATCCTGTTTGTGAAAATCCAGAATTCCAGCAACATAGTTCTCAAATTATTTTGCAAAAGGGATTTTCTAACATCATCCAATCACTCCAATAAATTAAATATTAAGTTCTATACATGTACATATACTAAAACTAAAAATATCAAGGCCAACTATTCAATAACTTGCAGAAAAATTTTGGAAGGAAGAGGCTGAAAAACCCTACTTGTGAAGCTTTAGGGCTTCTAGCTCAAAATGATCTTTGAAAAATAGTTTTTCTCACTTCATGGCCTTCCAAATAGCATTAAACCCCTTTCTTCAATAGTGGGGTATGATATCTCAAGGTGGAGAATGGAGATGGTTCAAAATTCTAATTGGTTGATTTTGTAGATTGTGATGAGTAGAATAAGTTTAGTGAAGGAGATTTAGGGTTTTTGTGATTTTGAGTTAAGGTTTTGGAGGTTTGAAAGCAAGAATGAGGGTTTGAGAGAAAGAACAATAGAGGATGCATTTTTTGAGGGTGCTGGCCAAAAATGATGATGATGGAGTGATAAGGTTTGTTGTATTGTGTTTATACTAAGTTTAGTGATAGTATTTATCTAGTTTCAAGTTTTTCTTTCTTTCTTTTTGGAAAATAAATTATATGAATGATTATGATTTATTTATGGGTCAAATAATAAATTTTGACCATTCACTTAGTTCAAGATAAGTAGCCCACTTTAATTTAGTGAGCAAGTTACTTTGTTAGTGTTAAAATCACACGTTGAAATTTCATCGATCGATGAACATGGGCCCGGGTAAAAATATAATAAATGAAAGGCCAAGATTAAAACATACCTTCCAAGTTTTAATCCTTGCCATCCACTTAGCAAGATGTGATTGGTAGAGGTTACTTAGCCACCAAGTAACTTTACGGTGTTAAAAACCGCGCATCAAAACTTTACCGAACGGGTAAAATACTATACTCGGGAAACTTATAATATCTTTATGTGAGCCCCAGGCCTAATACTTTATCTCGGTCCTCGAGTTTAGTTCCCCACCTGGACACCCTTGGTCTCTTTCAAAGTTACTATTCACCTATGGGCTTGAAAATCACTATTCATGCAGGCTTGTTTTTTCAACTTGTCTGTTGGGTCGTCCTTATCATTGCTAAGATTGTCAAATTTTTAAAAATTCTCACTAATAAAGTTTAAATTAATTTTTGAATAAATTTTGGGGTGTTACAAAATAAACTTAACAAATTGTGTAAAAATTCAACCTCAAAGTGTCTATAACAACCTTTAAAAATTTCAAAGTCAAATTCGATCATTTGATATAACAGAAATTTGACAAATTCATAGCTTAAAAACTAGCTATTCAGACAACAACCACAATAGTCTCAGTTTTTGATTTTTCAAAATAGTAAAAGACTTCAAATGAACTCAAGAAAAATCATGAAATTATCTTAACATGTTAGCTTCACTATAAAAAAATCCAAATAAAAAACATATCTCCTACTACTTGAGAAAAATTGTGAAACCCTTCCTGCTAGTGAAAAATTAGTTTTTAGCAACTCAGCTAAAACTTGTTTTGACAAAAATGATTTTTTAACAATATCAAACTATTCCACACCTATGCAAACACATCACGTTCTATGTATATACACATACTAAACCAAAAATATAAAGCTCAAGCATTCAATAGTTTTCATAAACAAATTTGAAAAATAAAAGCTACAAAAACCCTACTTTAAAGCTTTAAGGCTTACTTTATATGATCCCAAAATGATTTTCTTCACTTAAATCCCTTCAAAACAGCACCTAATCCTTCTTGTAGCTGTAGTATATGATGGCTCAAGGTGAAGAATATAATGAATCAAAATTATAATCGGTTAGTTTCAAAGGTTATGAAGTTTAGTGAATGAAGCTTGTGGTTTTAGAAGCTTTAGGCTAGGTTTTGTGACTATGGAAGCTAGGGTTAGGGTTTGGAAAGAAAGAATGTAACATCCTTTCAAGTGCAACATCATCCTTAAGTCATGACATTATACTTAGAAGTTGTTACTTATAGATTAGCAGACCTTTCTTAAATATCTATAACAAGATCGAGTAATTCGTGTAATAACTAAGTCGTAATTCTATCGGAAACATATGAAAAGGAAATAAAATATCCATTAAGTATAAATACAAATACAAGAAAAAGCTTTGCTACGAGCTCTTATATATGTCTATCTATTTACATAATTACAAACACATATACATAACAAAATAAAGTCAAAAAGAGACTATAACTATAAGGTTACGATATATCCATTTTCTATAGCGGTGGCTAAGATCCCCTTAGTAATCTAGAGATAGCACAAAAACACAAAACATAGAGGTGGAAATCCTAAAATTCTCAGTAGGGCATCCCCAAAAGGTATAGTAAAATAAATCTATGTCATTATCATCGTCTCAGCTACTTTGATTTACTAAGAAAATATGAGCATACAACATATATCAAATGTTCATTTTAAACTTCAAAAACTAATTCTCCAAAGTGGGTCTCTTTTATTATTCAATCACTTAATATACACATGTCATATAAAGTATCCATTGTTAAATTACAAATTAAACATTTTGACCACAATACCAATGTTAAAATTTTTCACTTAGCACATAAGATAAAGGACTACTTAGAACAATTGCTACTTCAACTTGTCTTGGCCCTTGACTTATCTTGTCACGTCTGGATGTTACATATCAAGGATGTAAGCATGGCAACAATGGGTAATAAACCTTTTTTAGGACTGGGCTTATTCCTATATATGATCATTGATTTTGCTTTCTCCAATTCTCACATCGGCCTATTCCTAGCCAGGTTTACTTTTCTCGACTCAATTCAATGGTAGTCAGGTTTACTTTCCCCAATAAATCGAATTTACTTCTCCAACCCAAGATATATATCTTTTGCTTTTTTTTTTTGCATATGAGCAATTGTAATAAGTATTCACATCTATATATACCTAACATCATCAATAAGTTCACCTACTCAATCATTCATATTCAAGTACTCATGTCATACTAATACCAAATGCTATTATTTCATCAATTCAAAACATCAGTTCATTTAGCACAATGGCAGATTTTTCACTTAAGTAGCAAAATTTATTTTTCATATCAAATAATCAATTAAAAAGCTATAAAAATTTTCTATGATACCTCAATGTGTCCACAAGGTCCTATAAAAATTTCAAAGCAAGAATATTCTTTAACATTTTTAACAAAATTCTACAAATTTGGTGGTAGAGATAATCTAATCTCAACTCAAAGCCAAAATTTTCATTTTTCTACCGAGTAAATGAATCCAAAAAATTATAAAATAGTTCATGGTTAAACCCTAAGATGTTTTCAATACCCTGTAAAAATTTCAAGAGGAAATTAGGTCATTGGCTATAATAACAAAATTAGCAAAATTCACAGCTTCAAGTCCAGATAATTCAGGCATAACATGATCAGCCACGGTTCTTGATTTTTTTAACGTGGTAAAAGTCTTTATAATGATCCAAGAAAAATCATGGAGTTACCTTAGGATGTTAGCTTCAACATATAATTTTTCTAGCTCATAAAAATACTTATAAATACATCAGAAAAATCTTGTATAAATCCTGCTTGTGACAAAACCAAAAATCCAACATCATGGTTCAAAATCTCTTTTGACAAAAATGAGTTTTCCACAATACCAAACCACTCTACCATATCAAACACATGTATATCTAGGTATAATCATGCATTAGAACTAAAAAATACCAAATTCCAAAAAGCAAAAATCTGAAGAAACATAATTAAACAACAAAGGTACAAGAACCCTACTTTGAAAACTTTAGAGCTTTATAACTCCAAAGGATGTTCCAAGTGGTTTCTCTTCACTTCAAGGCCACCAAATCAGTCCCAAACCTTCCTTAGATAGTGATGTAATGAGGTATCAAGGTGAGGATTGATGAGGAATTCAGAGTTTAATTGGTTATATTTGTAGGTATTGATGTGTGGAACAAGTTTAGTGGAGGAAATTTATGGTTTTAACAAGTCTAGACTTAAGATTTTGATGTTTGAATTGAGTTTTCAAGGTTTTTGTGAAGACGAAATGGGGTTTCCTTGCTGGCCGAACTTATGGAAAAGGAACTAGTGAAGTTAGGTGACTTATGTTTATCCTATAAGATGTTGAAATCATTATTTTAATATAAAGTCTAATTTCTTCATAAAAAGAAACTAATATCGATGGCTAGGATTTGATCTTGTTATTCAAGATGGAATCTTAGCCATTCATTTGATTTAAATGCATAAGCTTCTTCATTTTGTGAAGATCAAACTAGTTTTCAGTGTTAGAAATCGCACATCGAAATTTTATTGAACGGGTAAAACACTGTCTCGGGTAATCAAACATTGCCCGAAAATTAATTCTAGGTATAAAATATTCATTTTTAACTATTTCTAACCTTAATCCTATAATTTCTAAGTTTAAGCCATCTCCAAGTCCCAATTCTAGGGTTTCGATTGCCTGATAGGCAGTGGGGCCCACAAGATTACTATTTACACTCGGCCTAAAATTTTTGTTTACACATTCGTTGGATTGTCCTCATCATTACTAAAAGTGTTAGATTTTTGAAATTATAACTAATAAAGCTTAAATTAATTTTTTAAATAATTTTTAGAGTGTTACAAAGAACATGGTGGCTATGTTCTTGAGCAAGGCTAGCCGAAATTATGGTGGAGAAGATTGTAAGATAGTTGTTTTAATTTTATCTTAGGTTAGGTGTAATATTTATCTAGTTTCAAGCTTTTCTTTATTTCTTTTTGAAAAAGAAATAAGGTAAACAACTAGGATTGTTTTTGTTGGTCAAAGAATGAATATTCGTCATCCATTTGGCTTAAGATAAACTTTGTCAGCAAGTAATTTTTTTTGTGTTAAAATCACATCCTGAAATTTTATCGAATATGTAAAACATGAATTCAAAATATTATTCAAATTTAATCCTGAGCCTAATACTTTATCTTGACCTTTGACCTATCTTCCCTAACAGGGTAATTCCTAGTCCCTCTAGGTTACCATTCACTTATGGGACCATAAAGTTACTATTTATGCCCGTCCCAAAATTTTTTCTACTCATCCATTGGGTTATCCTCATTTTCACTAAGATTATTAGAATACTTAAAATTCTCATTAGTAAATCTCAAACTAATTTATGAAACTTTGGGGTATTATACTGCCAATGTATTTTTTGAATTTTGATGTGTGGTTCATATAACCTACTAGATTTGGTTTTCTCCAACTTTGTTTGGAAGGTGAAGTATCTCAACAGGGTTAAGGTCCTTGTTTGGGCTACAGGAGTTAAGGGGTCAGCACCTACAAATATGGGCAAGGATGCTGAATATAGCTTTGTACATTGATGTGGCGTGATATATGTTTTCAAAGTTCAAAATCAGGAGGCACATATTTCTACACAGTGAAGTGGCTTGGCAATTTTGGATTAAGCTCAAGCGGCGATTTTAGCATGCTTGGCGGTAGAAGGTGGGGGGTTGACGTATGGAATGTGGTGTTGGGAATGTTAGATGTTGCTGGAGGTAGAAAAAGATAAGAATGTGGAATTGTTATAGTGTGGGTGGTTTTTTAGATTTGGGATTTAGGGTTTTGGTTGAAAAGCAATGTCATAGAAAGTAAACAATTCAAAAAGCTTATTCAGAACTCCAAAGCCATCAAAAAGTGATGTTTTTGAACATGAAGGAGACCAGTCTAAAGATCAAGGACACGGTAGATCAACAAGGGTACAGAAACTACAGAAGAATTTCTAACTTAAGAGTAGTCTCTCAAAACCAAGTTCTTGGAGACATTTCAAAGGGTGGTAGAATAAGATCATCCCTCAAAATGAAACAATTGTTTTCATATCCACCATAGAATTAGAATGTATTGAAGATGCTTTGAATGGCCAAAGTTGGGTGGATACCATGCAAGAAGGCTGTCAAGCCAAACTTGGGAACGTGATCGGCACGTGAGGAAACCCATCCCACGCAAGCCTCGTGATATCTGAGTCTCTCTATATGCATATAATAACAATAAAATCCTTTTTCTAAAACATATTATCATTCTCTAATGTAAATCTCTTTCTCTTGGGAAATAAAATTATCATAAATAATAAGTTCGTAATCAAACTCTGAAATCTATATCTGTGGTACATCATATAATGAGTTGCTCTATACAAAATAACCATGAAATCTATAGTCATGTAAATACAAAATAATCATGATAAACAATGCAAATCTCTATGATCAGGACTCTACCCGCAATGACATTTGACACTCTCTCTATACAAAATGTAAAAGGTACTTCACTTCAAAGTGAAGCTTAGCAACTGAATATCTTTACTCCTGGGAGGAGGTGGTTGAGAGGACCCGGCGCAGCTAATGTATCTTAATAAAAGGGAGAAGGTGAGTTTTATCTAAAACTCACTAAGAAGGCCCTCACTCATAATCCTTCATGGGACAACAAGATCCATATATATATAATCATAAAAACTTAATCAATGCAATATCTAAAATCATTTTAATATGTTCATACATAATAGCTCTGAAAACATAAATAACAATACTCTAATAGAGAAATAGGAATCTATGGTTATGCATTGTTCAATAATATATTCTCTCTGACCATGGCATAACAATTCTCTACTCGATCCCTCAAGGATCTAAATTGGATACCTAACTAGACTCCATCTGTCTCTATGAGATTGCCCCTAAGGGCAACTTGGTACCAAGGTTAATGATCGAGTTTAGCCATTAACTCACTGTTTGTTTCTCTATAGCAATCGTCTAGTATCTACATCATAAAAACTAGCTAATTTCTCTAAACTCTATGCTAGGCTCTACTCTGGATTCAAAAGCTCTATTTGGTAAAATATAGTACTCTAGAAATCATTATGGAAATCATAAATTCTCTAAATAATCATATTCATACTCTAGCTCTTCATAAAAATTATTTTAACAACAATGGTTTCATGAGTTTACATTAAAACAACTATTTCATGCTCCATTGGAAAATCATCATTTTCATAAACTCTGTAGAATTCTACCATAATCTCTAATCTCTTGAAATAATCTCTAAATCATGCAATCATGCCACAATTAAAAGAAAATAGCTTTAATGATCAACATAAGGACTATAGGATTTGTGTAAGACCCTAATATTTAACCCAACACGCCTATGACACATTTAAATTAATTATTAGAATTTACTCTTTTATTCCAGTCTTTGTTATTAACTCTTGAAAATACTTTAGTAAAAATACGGATAAATTTTTTTTTTAAAACTTTAGTAAATATTTAACCCAACACGCCTAGGACACATCATCTGTCTCGCACATATAGAGGATAAATAAAAACAAGTCACAGCTTGCACAAGTATAAGCACAACAATCACATGAACATAATCGCATCATCATATATAATTATAGTATAAATATTAACCATTCTACATTACACACCAAAATAAACTATTAAAATGGTATCATACCCACCAACAGAGGTTGGGCTAGGTATAGTCATCTAGAAAAGACATAAATAGTATATAGATAGAAACTAAAACAACCTACTAAAGCATCTTGTAATGCCCCGATTTTTATTTGGTCTTAATTGTGTGATTAATTAAGATCGACTGGGTCAAATTAAGAGTTGATTACCTTAGCTGATTAATTGGGATAATTAGTCTTTCCTAATTAATTTTAGCCTCTTAATTTATTAAAATACATGATTTTGTTAATTGTCTTTAATTATTTTAAAGTTTAAGATTAGTACTTTCTGAAAATTTAAATATTCTCTCCCAAAGCCTAATCTCAAGACTTACCATTAAGATAAAAAAAAAATTTATTTGAGTGAGTGGTGTAAAAAATAGTGTTTAACCATAGTCTTGGATTGATTTTGCTTTTATACATGACATTACTAATTTTGATTCGATACATATGAGACAGTATTTTTATTTGATTATATAATTACTATAAAATAAATTTGAATGCTATAGTTGTTACATAAAAATTTTAAATTTTAAAATATACCAAATTATTCAAAATAGATTGTTATTGTAAGTGTATATTGGATTTAAATTCCAATCAAGTTATATAGACATTAACTTTATTTTCCTGTTTACTTTTGTATTTCAATTCCTTTCTTTATTGTTGTAGTGGGTAAGAGGTAAAGCCCTTCCTGAAGCCAATCCCATCACGTTGAATTCCTTCATGCAAAGCATAGACCATATAAAAGCCACCTGGATACAATTGTTGTAACATATCTTAACAAAATCCACCAACATCAGCACCTAGTTCTGGAGGTGTTACGTGAACAACCAAGATGCACAACTTGTGCACACCGTATGCCAGCGTGGCAGGAAGACAAAAAAGAGAATGGGGTGGAGTGTGGACACTATCAAACTAAGCTCACGGAGGAACTCTTTTATATGAAAAAATGCTCAAGAGAAAGCTGAAATTATCTCTCTTGTTGGTTGTGCTTTCTTGCTCAAGGTCGCCTTTCTTGGCGCAATCACAAGGACGCGAGCCCCCACCCAATGCGAGCTCCCACCTGACGTGAGCCCCTCACGGACGTGAGCCTCCACCGGCGCAAGCCCCAAGCAACGCGAGCCTCCAACCGGTTGCAAGGTCGATGCTTTTCTGTTTTGGCATTTTTTTCCATTTTCATTTTAACTCTAGGCCGTGTCGCGTTGTCCCTCTTCTTGTTGCTAGTATTTTTCCCTTCTTCCCTCCCCCATTTCGCCCTCTGCAGCATACAATGGATTGGCATCTTGCATTTCATTCTTTAATTCTTTCTTAGTGATATTTTTGTTTAGCTTTCTACATGGATGGTTAGCGGGAAAAGCCTACCACAAGTATTTTCATCGCTGTTGAGTTACGGATTGGCTCGATGGCTATATTGCTCGCAAGGTACTCCAATGAAATCCCACATTCTTTCTAACTGCCTATGGTTTGGTTTCAAATGATTATTTTTTCTTTAAAAAAAGAGAGAAAATTTATTGTTCAAGTTAGATTCACTTGTTATTTTATTTTTTGTTTTATAAATTAATTTGAAATGCAAATGAAGTTGAAATCTTCATTTGGTGCATTTTGGATCCAGTTGATGACAAGGTACTTGACCTTACCTTGTGGATATAAGTACAATGTGTCTGTGTGTGTAATATGTCATGTCAATGAGATCTGCCTTAGTTCTTTTGTGAATGTAATTTCTTTTGAATTCGACTTATGGTTGCTGCCACATTGGTCTTATTATGTAGTATACCTTTGGATGTTGCTGTGTTTGGACAAGCCCCATGGCTTCTCATAGTACCTTCAATTGCTATAATTGGCAGAGAGGTAAATGTCTTGTATCTGCAATGTCTCAAATGTTTTTTGAATGGGAACCTAGCAAGGCTCCAATGGTCCTACTCGTGATCACCGCTGATGCATCTTAATTCTTATGTCTCTGTTATTTATTCTGTGATGTTTAGTTTGTAAGATGCATTTCTGTGTTACAATTAGCTCCTATTATACCTAAACTACAATGAAACTGAAGTTTCTTGTAACTATCATGGTGTAGGAACTATTAATTGTGTCCAAATTTCCCATACTATAGAATAAGCCTAGTAAAGTTCAGCTTAAATAATTTTTCCTGAATATCGTGCAAATCCAATGCTTTATATTAGATGTGCATATTGTGTGGTCTTATGTGTGTGGAGAGGGAATTCAGATTTGGGATATATAGTAATGGTCTAATCATGCCCATCTTTTAGTTAGAAAGATATTAAGAGGCCCAAAATTCAAAGCTAACCCTGTTTCAAGCTCTTACTTTTTTACGATGGCATTTCCAATAAAGTTATATATATATATATATATAGGGTATAAAATCTATCTATAGCCAATGATTAGATTAGGCACTCTTGTTACCATTTGAGCCATATATCTAATGCTTGGGGACTACCCAATGAATCAGATATCATATGTTTTTAGGCAATATATAAATTTTTAAGCAATTAAAAGCTTTTAGAAGCTAGCATATTTGGAATATATTATATAACATTAGATTTTATCATATTACTGCTTGTAGTCAAACTATATGCTAGTCTAGCCATGTATCATTTTTTATGTGTTAATTAATGTTGCTTCTATCTTTGATAGTGTTATGTGTGTGTTTTGATATTTTATCAATTTTGGACATCTCCATAAACTAGCTCTTTGGTTATGTTTTGATTATGTATCAGATTTTGATACTACAAATTGTGTTGTTGTCATAAACTAAATTCCGTTACTCATAGTATGATACTACAAAACTAAAGGGTGAAATGATTCTTAGTTGGAAAGAAGCTCAAGGGGTCTCTTGATTTGAACTTCATTTTCTTTGCTTTAGCCCACCAGTACAAGGTTATCATGGCTAAGTTGTTTTCTAGAGTGCATAGCTTGCCATGAAGTTTATCAAGCTGCATAATTTTATCTTGTTATATATTAAAGATTCAAGGATATAAATTATGTGTCTTCCTGATCTAAATTGTCATTGGACAAGTGCTGAAACTTTTGCCTTCTGGCCTTTCCTTTCAAGCAAGAAAGTATGGCAATCTCATCCTTCTTTAGTTTAAATTCATAGTCAGCATGCTTTTGGTGCTACTAAAGTTTTGTTTTTGACTCTTGCTGTCTATCAAAAACAAATAAGCAATTCGGAAGATGTCATGGTATTTTTTGTATCACCCATAGTTGTTTTCCTTTTATCATTTTAAAAATAAATTTCCCTGGTAAGGGGACACTAGTCAACAACTGGTTAATTGGCCCCAAATACATCAGTTTTCTGCAACTATTGTTGGTCATAATGCATCTCGCGATGGGAGCTATGTGATTTAAAGGTGAAATTAGGCATAGTGCCTGTTTGTTGTGCCATTTAGGATTAGACTATTAGTCTTTTCTTTTGGTAATATTGTAGTTAATTATTAAGTATGAAAGTGTCTTTTTGTTGTTTTCGTTTAAGTTGAAGATCAAAATGTTCCATTCTGACTACTCTTTTCTTTTTCCAATTTCCTATGATTTAGGTGAGATTAGTCGTGACAAAGCAACAAATAAGCCCAGGGGTTATGGTTTCATTGAGTACCTACATACAAGGGACATGAAAGGTTGATCCTGGTTTATCGATTTGTTTATTAATTAAATGATATGGCTTTTTATTCACATATTTTGTTCATTATGCAGCTTATAACATTGATGGTAGGAAGATTGATGGTGGAAGGGTGCTTGTGGATGTTGAGCGTGGGAAGACTGTTCCTAATAGTTGCACCCATGTTGATCTTATATGCTTCTCTATTTTATATTATTTTCCTTGTGATGCTTTTTTTTATTGGGTAGGCTATGGATGGTGGCATCAATGACGTTGCAAGATTATAAATATTTGCTTGTTTTGTTTTATGATTTTGTAACAAGTTCAAATGTTCGAGACATATAAGATATTGTGATATGTTATTTATTATGAGACACTTCCTATTATAAGTAATGAGTAATTTAATTCAATATTTGCTTTATGTTTGAATTTTGTGGATGTTTGAAAGCATTTGTAATAGAAACAAAGTTATTGTGATTAGATTTATGAGAAAGAATATAAAATATGGAGGCCAAAATTTTTTTATTATATTTTGTCTTTCAGGCGGTTTAACCGCAAATATAAAGTAAATATTAATCACCATACATTTGCGGCTGTTACCATTAGCTCATTCCTTGTTCTTTTGATATGATTATTTTGATTTAAAAGCATATTTTAATATATTCATTTTTAGAGAATTATATTAATAGTACTTATTTTTTTAAACTATTTTTCTCTATGTATCTTTAAAAAATTCAGTACTTTTTCAAGAAAAAAATAAAGTATAAGATAATTACTTTATTGGATAAAGAGATAAAGCTAGGAGAATGAATGTGTATTAGCAAAAGTTCCTTACTTAACAGGCTAAACAGTATCTATATACATGTTATTCCAATTTATCAAATACCTTTGAAATAGTTCCCTAATGCATATGAGGATAAGAGTCCTGAATTTTAAATTTTATTACCCTACCTATCACTAACAAATTGAAATCATATTCTATGACCAATAGATTTTTTTTTGATAAATCTAATAGATTTTATTACAAAGGAGTGATAATCCAGTTTAAAAAGCTTCAACACATTTTCACATGATATTACTATGCACTTTGACATGCTTCAACAAGCTTGCACATGGATTTCCTGTCCATTCACATGCTTTGAGAAGCTTTTGGCTGAGATATAGTAAATTTATAAGCTTTGACCAAAACTTATAAGCTAAAATTGAAAGATTTATATGCAAAGCTTGCGTTCTTATGCCATTTTTTCACAGCTATATAATGTGTGAAATGATCCTTTGGACTTGTCACTTTGTCTAAATAGGTATCACAGTGCACTCTGACATGGATATCCTGTTCATTCACATGCTTTGAGAAGCTTTTGGCTGAAATGCAGTAAACTTATAAGCTTTGACCGAAACTTATAAGATAAAATCGAAAGACTTATATGCAAAAATAGCGTTCTTACTCCATTTTTCAAGCTATATAATGTGTGAAATGATCCTTTGGACATGTCACTTTGTCTAAATAGGTATAGTCACTCTGACATGGATATCCTGTTCATTCACATGCTTTGAGAAGCTTTTGGCTAAAATGCAGTAAACTTATAAGCTTTTACCGAAACTTATAAGTTAAAATGAAAGACTTATATGCAAAACTAGCGTTCTTAATCCATTTTTCAAGCTATATAATGTGTGAAATGATCCTTTGGACATGTCACTTTGTCTAAATAGGTATAGCAGTGCACTCTAACATGGATATCCTTTCACATGCTTTGAGAAGCTTTTGGCTGAAATGCAGTAAACTTATAAGCTTTGACCGAAACTTATAGTTAAAATGAAAGACTTATATGCAAAACTAGCGTTCTAACTGCCATTTTTTCAAGCTATATAATGTGTGAAATGATCCTTTGGACATGTCACTTTGTCTAAATAGGTAGAGCGTGCACTCTGACATGGATATCCTGTTCATTCACATGCTTTGAGAAGCTTTTGGCTGAAATGCAGTAAACTTATAAGCTTTTAACGAAACTTATAAGTTAAAATCGAAAGACTTATATGCAAAACTAGCGTTCTTCCTCCATTTTTCAGGCTATATAATGTGTGAAATGATCCTTTGGACATGTCACTTTGTCTAAATAGGTATACAGTACACTCTGACATGGATATCCTGTTCATTCACATGCTTTGAGAAGCTCTTGGCGGATGCAGGAAACTTATAACTGTGAAGCAAACTTATAGGCTGAAAGTAAACTTATAGGCTAAAATAATAAAAACTTATACGCTAAAATAGTCTTCTTATATGCCAATGATGCACGTTATAAACCTTACCGGCGTTTTGTGGAATGATCTCCTAAACATGTAAATTTGTCTTAAAAGATCCTGAAATGCACTCTGACATGATTAAACACACTTGCACATGGAGTTATGATGACTGTTGGATTCCATGGTTTGCAAGTTTTTTCTTTTGTTGTTCACATAAAGCAATTTAAGATAGTTCAGAGAAACTGCTATAATAGTGGGCATAAACTACGAAAGATACAAATCCTTTGGGAAGTCATTTCACACGCTATACAACTGTGTCAAATTGGCAACTAAGAATTCCATTTTTGCACATAAATCTTTTTACTTCTGCATATAAGTTTTGCTCACACAGCCTATAAGTTTGTCTGAAAAGGTTCTGACGTGCACTGAATTAGTTAAACACGCTTGCACATGGATTTCCTATGCTCACATTCTTGGGGAAGCTTTTTATTGACCCTAGAAAACTTATATGCTTAGCAAAACTTATATGCATAAGTTTAAAGACTTATATGCAAAAATGGAATTCTTAACTGTCATTTTGACATAGTTGTATAGCGTGTGAAATGACCTTCCCATGGGTTTGAGCTTATAAGCCTCTTCATATCTTATAAATTTGCTGCATGCTTGCATCTTAGCCAATAGTTTCTAAAAGCATGTCAAAGTGTACAGTAATCTCATGAAAAAATGTGTTGAAGTATTTCAAACTGCATTATCATCACTCATTTATAATAAAATCTATTAGATTTATTAAAACAAAAAAAGAAAATCTGTTTGTTATAGAAAATGATTTTAATTTGTTAGTGCTAGGTGAGGCAATAAAATTAAAAATTCAAGGGCCATTATCCTCATAATGCATTAGGGAACTATTTCTAATGTATTTGACAAATTGGAATGACATGTATACAAATACTGTTTTAGTTGTTAAGTAGGGAACTTTTACGAATAAGTTGTTCATAATATGCTAGTAATGTTGTTATTATGCAGGTAAGTTGTCTATAATATTCCTTTACATGACAAATTTTCTTGTATAACATCATCATGAAGTAAATATAAAAGTATTATACAAAATTAAATATCCATCTCCAAAAGGAAGGTCATTCATTGTAAAATTAGTGTAACTCTCATGTAACTTATATTTGCAAATCTATATACATACAAACGAGGCCTAATAAAGCCTTTCCAAAATGATAGTCTAAACTATCAAAACATCTAGAAGTAGTTTACATAAAATAAAAAAATCTAGAAATAGTCTAAAACTACAGGGATAAAAAATATAGTCTATATTTGTGACAATCAACAAAATGAAGGTAAGAGTAGTAGAGGATATTATCAGTCATCTCTAATTATTATGCAAATAAAATCTGAATCTCCCATTATCAAATCCCTTCCATACTCATGCCCCACTCTTGCTCCTTGAAGTTTATCACACAATAAAATGTTAAAAGGCCTATCATCCTATGTCCTTCCAAAGCTCTAATTCCAATAAAAGAAGCTCCTTGTCAAAGTAAGCCAATTTGTATAGTTGTTTATATTCATCCTGCAACAACTGAAAATTAGATTTGAAACATAATCTTAATTTTCTATTTATATTACATAATCTCAAAATTATCTTACAATTGATTAAATAACTATGGCCTAATCCTCTATTTCATAAGACATGGTCCTAAATTTCCTATAAAAGAATTTCATCGAAACGTCATGCAAGTACTTTAAAAGCATTGACCTTTAGTTTGTCCCTTCTTTTTTCATGCAAGTACTTTTTTCATTCAAAATGTAGTAATCGGATGTTCCTCTGTTTTTTATTGCTTTCATGATAAGCATTAAGTATATATGCAAAATCAGTGTAGTGTTATTTGTCAATCACTATTTAGCCACTCATGAAGGTGTGAGACCTTCCACATCTGGAAAATTAGCATTCTAAGTGCAAGCCATTAAATTAAATTTAGCTTCTAAATCATGGCATCCTTCCAATTTGCTTGAACTTATTCAATAACAATAGTACACAATTCAAAACCTAATTATTTTCAGTCAAAATCTAAACTAGTGCCCTTAAATTGTCATCACCCTTTCTGTGTTCCAAAAGGTTCAATATACCAAGAGCTGTCAGTATGAAAGCTAACAAAACAGCCTACAGGACTACACTTGGTGTCTAAAACAATTACGATGACTTGACTACTTTCTTCAACATATAGAAATAAAAATATAAGGTATCAATATATTGTCATCTGGAAGGCAGTTCAAGAACCACCAATAATTATTAATAGCAATTTCTCTACTCTTCAAAAGAACTAAAAAGTAAAAAATATATTAAGTCAGGGGAAAAACCACAAACCCCTATGATCATTCTTGGATGGCATTTGTGAGATCTCGTGATGCAAATAAGTGATTTAGATATGATGTCAATTAATTAAGCTAGACCGTGAAGGTCAATTAATTAACTATTGCATGCCCAGCACATTGTGCTCAAATTGTTCCCTCTTTTTCTCTCTCTATTTCTGTATATAACAGGTCCTTTATACAGAGGATCGCAAAAGTAAATAAGATATGTAGGCTCACCAATAACATGTGGCTAAATATTTAATTACATCATTTCATAGCCTACTTATCAATGACTTGCAGCAACTTTCACTATCCAATATCAAATAAATATAATGACTAGTACTAAAGCATAGTAAGAAGAGCATCTCCATCTTATTCCAACAACACTTCTATTAAACCTTGAGAAATTTCCAATAACAATGAAAGCTTCTTAGTTTGTTACATACTAATAGCTTAGTCATTTTACTGTTAATTGAAAAGACGAAAATAATTGAAAACTGATGAAGCCATTCAAAAAATTGAAAAATGCAAAGCTGTCTATATTTGATTTAAGTTACTTAGACTACCAAGTGGCTAATATGCTTTATTTAACTATCTTTGATTTCAAGCCATTCTATTTGGTTTCAACTTTTAGCTGCTAAAGATCATGGTTCTAACAAATTAAAGACTATCCAGTATCAAATAATTGCAATGACAAGTACTCAAGCATAATAAGAAGAGCATCTTCATCTTATTCCAACAATACTTCTATTAACCTATGAGAAATTTCCAATAACAATGAGAGCTTCTTATTCCATTACATACTGATAGCTTAGTCATATACTTTTAAACTAAGCATTGACAAAGATGGAAATAATTTCTTCTTCCCCTTTAAATCCACTGTGTGCATATAGTGTTAACCCCTAATCCCAAGTGATGAAACCAATCAAAAAATTGAAAAGTGCAGAGCTGTGTAGATTTGATTTATGTTACTTAGACTAACTAGGCATATGAGCCAAATATACTTAACAATCAGTGATTAAAAGTGCATGAATATTGGTCTCACGACCCCCAACTTATTTAAGAACAAGGAAAGCCTTCTTGGCATTTGAATCATGCAGGAAAATCATACACCAAGCCCCTAAAATTATATCAGAAAAGTTCAGCTACTCATACAATTCCTATCCGCCAAACCAATTCTATTCAAGATCTGGAAATAATTCCTAACCCAAACTAAAGCACAAAAGAAAACAAACACAGAACTAACAAAACCCGAATCAAGGCACATCCATCAGAAAACACAACCAAACAAAGCAGCGCACATGAGCAGTCAATTTTCAGAGCAAAATTTGAACCCTTCAAGATCCCCTACATTCCTAAAGACAATTAAACAATAGCCTATTCAAATTGAGGATCATACTCCTATTCAAACTACTCAAATGCACTGAACATCACCAACACAAACCAGAAGAACAGGGGAAAAAATCCAAAAAGAACATAAAAGAAAAATAGTAAAAAGAAAACGAAAAATTGAAAGAAGAAGCGCGAGAAAACAGGGAAGCTGGGGGTGTAAAGAAGCAGTGCCAAGAGAAAAGGAGAAATACATACATACCAGAGGTGAAGAGCTGCAAAGAGAATAAACTGGCCATGCTTGATTTTTCCATCACTATTTGATTCCAAATTGAAGCAAACCACCCCAACCCCATAGCAATGGATAAGGACGGTTCATAATAATAATAATAATAATAATAATAATAATAATAAAAGAAAAAATGGAAGGTGTGAGTGAGCGAAGGACCTTGGAAATGACGAGATGATTAAATGTCAGAGCAAGGGATAGTAAAATTAAAGCTCACAGCAACTCTTCTCTATGGCTGGATAAGATTCACAAAAGACAGGAAGCTCCAAAGATTCTCGCGATACTAGCTCTTCTCTGCGGTGAATGATACCGTCGGGCCTTAATGGTAAGGGGTGAGTGAGCGGCGTCCAGGGTTGAGATTAGGGATTTGAGAACGAGAAAGATCGAGAGAGAGAGAGAGACAGATTGGATAGCGCCAAATAAGGATGAGTTTCTAAAGGCAGGAGAGCTTGAAACCATAAGCGCCAAAATAAGCGCCATTAATGGTGGGTTTTGTTTTTTAAAAAGAGAAGTTAGCATGTGCTCGTTTTGCTGAAGTTCATGATGCACTCTAAGCTCGTTTTTGTCTTTTAGTGCCACCATGGCATACGGTGTGCAAAAGTTGTTCCTCCGGGTTGTTCACCTAACATTTTCCCCTGCATTCTCAATAAAAGAAACATAAAACACCTCCATTCCCTTTACTCCACTTCCTTCAGCTCCGATGATGGGCACCCTGCCAAGACCATGAATTGGGAAAGATGGGCAAGATTCCACCCTGCCAAGACTATGAAGTGAGGATGATGGGCAAGATTGAAGGATGGGGCAAATTGTTCATGTCCTATTACTAGCTTCACCTTAAAAAGGAAAAGAATAGGCGTCTATCTTGCAGAAAACTCTAAAGGAAGTTGAAGCAAAAATCATAGAGCCTAAGAGAGTTGAGAAATCAAAACAAAGAGAAAGGGGGAAAACAACATCGTGTGGTATCTTTTTTAGCTCTCATTATCTGAATTTCATATCCTTCATCTATTCACATATCACAAATCATACACATGCACACACAATGAACCATTTCTTAGTATCAAGCATAGCCTCACAGCTAACTCCATCCTCAATAAATAAAAATCAAAGTCACAATAAACACATTCACAATGCAACCATTCACAGTCAAACCAACCACAATTTTCACCCAAGCAGATACAATTTGCACATATCCATAAACCAAAAACAAAAATACAGCCATTGAGAACTAAATCAGTTACAGCCAAGAGTCCAAACAGTCCTGCATTATTACAGCTAACCAAGTCCAGAACAAATGTTCAACCTTCAAAACCCAATTAAAAAAATGAGACGTATCAAATCGGAATTAATTCATAATCACAATACCAAAACTGTCCAGCTAAATTCAAAGAAAAAAAAATATGGGAGGAGTTCAGAATCGGAAATAAAGAGGACAAAGGAAGAAGAAGGTTGGTCATTGCTACCACCGTGCTCCGCCTGACTTCGCGAAGCCAGCCACCACCACATCCGGCTTTGTTCTTCCCTTTTTGGCCATCGTGAACAATAGGTATTGCCCCTGGTCCTCCCGCTGCCGCTTCGCTGCGAGTCGGGATCACCATCATCGCGAAAACCCTCATAGAACCTCCACCAAGGACCCAGCTGCGGGCACCTCTGTGGCTCCACCGTGTCGGTTTTCCTCTTCCACTGCGCCTCCCCCTTCCCTGTCATCACCGTTTCCCCTTTTTCCATGCATGCGACACCGCGAGCTCCATGGGAGCTCTGCCGCCATCCTCGGCCCTTCATGCATGCAAACGGAGAAGACCCGTGCCCAGCCACCCTCCGCCCTCTTCGATCTCCTTCACCCAGCCACACCACACCCATTCCAAGGCAGATCGACACTACCCCCTCCACCTGGCACAGACGCGTACTAGCCGTGGTGGGTCGGCCCTAGTCGTGACCCTTCCCCTCTCCATCTCTCTCTCTCTCTTTCTTTCCCTCTTCCTCGCTCTCTCTGCCTCCCTCTCTCAATCCGTGAATATGTGTGTAGCCCCCAACCCCCAAATGGAGAATGAAGTCCCTTCCCCCTCACAAATGCATGTCCCTCACTCTCTGTCTCATATCCCATCCCCTTGTTTTTCTCTCGCTCTTTACGCGTGAGTGAGTGGGTTGGTAGGAGTATTAGTGTCTTGTAGGTATTATGTGAGAGAATTGTGTACGAGTGTGTGTGTGACAACCCCGAGACCCATCCATGCTTCCCTCATTTTCAATCTAGTTCTTTTCTTTTATTTTATGTAGACGTGTGTGTGTGTCATTCTGGTAACTGGAAAGGATGAGAGTTTGGGCTATTTTAACAAAAATAAACTAGTGGGAATATTTGGGTCTTTCTAGAAAGTTCTTTTTCAAGTGGACAATAACCCTTAAATGCATATTTTTGTTTGAGGCTTAAATAAAATGAATAATCTTGGGACATCATTCTTGGGCTCCGTTTTTGGATTAGGGGCATTTAGTTCTTCTCTCTGGAAGCTAAAATATATAATAATAATAATAAAAATATAAAACAAGAAAAATAAAAATATTTGAATATTTGTCTATTTTTAATTCATTTGACTCAACTCAACTTTTAACAACTTTCATTGATTCTCGAATTGTTTAGTACTTAGTTAACCCTTTGATTAATCTTGCATTGTTGTTCATAATGGGCTAATAGTGTGGGCATAATTTAATTGTAGCATTCTTTAAAGGATATACTGTTAAATACTAATAGTTCTATTATTTTAACCTGTGTATATATTTTGCACTAAGTGTTATATATATATGATAAGGTAAGGTTGTGGGTTGTTTGTTATGACTAAAGGTTGCATGATTGAATATTATATGTGCTATTTTTGTCCATAATTATAATATTCTTGTAGATCTACATGTATTCTGCAATGCTAGTACAAATTATTTTTTCTATTGATGCTTAATTTTTTTGATCGCAGTTTGATGTTCTCAATTCCTCCTCAAGGGAAATAAAATCAATCAACCAATAAATATTTTATTTAGAACGATGTGGCTTTGAGTTCCTCGTTGCACAGAGGATACGTTGGCGTAGTTGATAGCTAAAGCCAAAATTAATTTTCTTAAAATTTTATTCTCCTTTTTCTTTATTATTATTAATATTTGACTTTTCCTTAATTCTTTATTTTGTACATAAAACAAAAGTTACGATGATGGCCGTGATTATATGCTCATGTTTGCATCTTTAAATGACATGAGATTAAAGGTGACATAAAATAAATGGAAATGACCTCTCAACTCAGGAATTAATGGTTATGAAAGGTAATCTAACAAGGGATCCTTTAGACTTAAGAATTAACGGTTATAGGAGGTGACCTAAAGAGGTGATCCTTTAGACTCAGGAATTAATGGTTATGAAAGGTGATCCTATGCTCCCTATCCTGCACTAGACTAATACCTAGAACTCTCAAGAGAAGAGAGTAGTAGGGTGGCCTTTAGAAGAAAGCAAGAAAGTTAAGTCACCTAAGATGATTAAAAAGGAAAGGTCAAGTTATGATAGCGTGTGCTCTTTATGACATATTGATTTATTATGATTATTGCGATATGTGTTCACATGGCATTAACATGCATTTATGATGAGGTATGATGCACTCATAGCATTAAGAATTATGCTAAAAGACACGGACCTCGGCTAGCGACTTTTAAACTTAATAAATGAATCTTATTATGTCCATTGTTTTCATAATGAAACTCGAGGTTCCTGAAGGCGAGAATGATGACACATGTTTAGAGGTAAGAGTCCTCCTGCGATTCATGTTAGATTTCTCATTTCCTCTCTTTTATTTCCATTTCATCTTCAGATGGCGATGACCACATCGTGATTTACATCAAGGCTCCCTCTTGGGAAATGCATTTCGATCCTAACCAAGTCCTATCATTTTGTGGGTCGACGTGCTGTTTGCCTATTCATTTCTTAGATCGTCCTTCGCACACCCAGTTACTAGCTTCTGAGTGCGCCCATCCATGTCCAAGGAGGTCTCTTCGTGGCTACACTGCGTGTCCATCCGTGACTTCCGGTCTCATCCCGATCACCCTCGACCTACCATGCTAAAGTCGAATCTCTTAGAGGAATCTCCTTCCATACTCTTCAGCGGTTTTGCTCCACCGTTCCTAGAGATGTAGGAAATGGTAGAGATGGAGAGGCCACAGTGATGAACCCTGTGAGGGAGTCCAGCACGGTGTTAGAGGAGCCACCCGTCTATGTTGGGAAGCTCATGTTCATCCGTGGGTTGATTCCTCCTCGACCCGCTCATGCGCTTGGCTACTTTCCTCCTTATCGAGAGCATCGTCGTAGAATGATCTTTGTTTCTATGTATATACTATTTATGTTTCTTGTGATGGCTGTAACTGGCCTAACCCCTGATGATGGGCATAATACTATCTTGGTGGTTTGTTTTGGTGTGAGTCATGAAACGGTTAACGCTTGTGCTACCTATATGTACATATATGATGGTGTGGTCATGTTCATAAGGCCGTCATGTTTATATTTTGTATACACATGTAAAGACTTTTATCTTCCCTTTATGTCATGATATACGAATGACGAGTCTTACTTATACGCATGGCTCACGTATTGTTTTAAAAGGTTCAAAAAAATTTACTCGTATTTTTACTAAAGTATTTCCAAGTCAAAAGATAAGAACTGAAACAAAAGAGTAATAACTAATAATTAAGCTGAATGCGTCTTAGGCGTGTTAGGTTAAATATTAGGGTGTTACACATCTCCTCTTACTACTCTTCCTGGGATATGCCTAGAGTAGATAACCTCTAACAAAAATATCAAAAGAAGGCTATCCTTTCCACAAGATATGCACAAGCACTTCAAGAGGTCCACCATCAACACCTACTAATGATGGTCTCGAGGAGGGAAGGTATCCGAGCATACAAGCAAGGAAGGTAGGAGTAGCAAGACGACCCACAAAATGATAAGACTGGTTGGCAAGATCAAAGTGCATCTCCTAGGTGGGAGTAGTAACGTAGATCACGAACGTAGCCATTGCCCTCTGAAAATGAGATGGAAAAAAAAGAAAGGGGGAATGAGAAACTTGTACAAGAATCTCAGTTTTTGCCTTCAAACAAATGTCATCATCTTTGTCCTCAAGAATCTCGAGTTTCATTATGAAAATAGTGAACATAAATAAGATTCATTTATTGTAACACCCTAATAATTAACCCAATACACCTAGGTTGTATTGATTAATTACTAGACTTTACTCTTTGCTAGTTCTTTTAATCATATTTTGAAAATATTTAGTGAAATTACGAGCCATTTTTTTTAAAACATAATTGAAAACGTGAGCCGCGCATAACGTGAACGATTTAGCGGAATATGAAAAGACATATTAGAATTTAAATACATCACATCATATCACATTGTCTCTATCATATAACATCCATAATTACTTAACACATAGATATTTTGCCTACCAACAGAGTTAAGCTAGGTGTAGGCAATCAAACCAACATAAATAGTATACGAATGGAAAAATATCCATTAACGGCACCTACTAATAACACTTCAGAGATAGGAATAGATATCCAAGCTCACGCGCAAAGTTTAGCGATACGTTCCTCAAGGATAATAAGCTGGTTCACCGGATCAAGTACATCTACCAGGTGAGAGCATCAACGGGAATCACGAACATCACCATCACTTTCTGAAGACGAGATGGAAAGAAAAGAAGAGGGAGTGAGAAACTTATAAAAGAATCTCAGTAGGGTACTTACCTCATATGCATCGTGTCATCATCATCGTCCTCAGGAACCTCGGGTTATTATGAAATAGTGAGCATGCTAAGATTGATTTATTAAGTTTGAAAATATACTTTACCGAGGTTCATCGGTTTTAATCATGCGTCTTATAATGCATGATAAACTTAGCATGTCATGTTTATAATGAACTTTTCCTTTCATATATAATAACATAGTTATGCATAAAATCACATCATATTCCTCATTATCATTTCATAATACTATGCATAGCAGAACATCATATTTCTCATCATCATCTCATAAATACTATGCATAGCAGAACATCATATTCACATAATGCATTTACTTAGTTTCTTAGGTGACTTAAACTTACTTTCATCATCATTTTCCTGGGCCACCCTATACTCCACCCTTTTGGGAGTAATCTAGGTTATGAGCTCATACCTTACTAGTCGTCACTAGCATATACTTATCCTTTTTGATAAGTTAAAATCCCGACTCTACCCTTTTGAGAGAACGGTTTAGGGGCAAGAATCACCTTTTCACCACCTATAGTCTGATAGGTCCAAAGGATCATTTTAAGTCACCATTAAATCTTTGCATGTTATATCATAATACAACTCTCAATTCATAATCATTAGGATGCATAAACATTCTCATTGTTTGCAACAGCAACTATAACATGCAAGCCAATGAATCATTCAATGATATCAAATACTTAATAAGCATCAAATCACTACATAGACTTATCATTTCAAACTTCAAAGAACTATCATCATAAATTCTTCCAAAAAACCTTAAACAATTGAAACTTTAGAATCACGTAACCTCAATTATCAAACTAATTAATCATGCATCTAAAGGATTCATTATCATCATTACCATTAATTATAAGCCTTAAGAACATTATTAAACTATATGGGACAGCATAGGTAGCAAGTTATATTTAAGGCTTCACGGTGTGCTAGAAGTTGCATTTTTAACCCTTTCTCGTTATCGGCTTTCCTTATGGTGCTAAAATTAATTACTAAACCAATTATGAATCATTCTCCCTTATCTAAACATAATAGAACTTGGTTCTTAGGGCTGCTAACGTAATTCCCTAATAATTAACCCAATACGCCTAGGTCGTATCTGATTAATTACTAGACTTTACTCTTTGCTTCAGTTATTTAACCATACTTTGAAAATACTTAATGAAATTACGAGCCATTTTTTTAAAACATGATTGAAAACGTGAAACTCGATATGTGAACGATAATCGAGATAAAGCGGAAAATCAACGGGCATATCATGAAAAACACATCATATTGGCTCCATTATATGACATCCATAATTACATAACACATAGATATTTTGCCTACCAACGAGTTAGGCTAGGTGTAGGCAATCAAACAAAACATAAATAGTATATGGATGGAAAAATATCCATAAACGGCACCTACTAATAACACTTAGAGATAGAATAGATATCCAAGCTCACGCGCAAAGTTTAGCAATATGTTCCTCAAGGATAATAAGCTGGTTCACTAGATCAAGTACATCTACCAGGTGAGAGCATCAACGGGAATCACGAACATCACCTTTACTTTCTGAAGACGAGATGGAAAGAAAGAAAGAAAGAGGGAATGAGAAACTTATAAAAGAATCTCATAGGGTACTCACCTCATATGCATCGTGTCATCATCATCGTCCTCAGGAACCTCGGGGTTATTATGAAATAGTGAGCATGCTAAGATTCATTTATTAAGTTCGAAAATATACTTTACCGAGGTCTGTTAGTTTTAATCATGCGTCTTGTAATGCATCATAAACTTAGCATGTCATATTTATAATGAACTTTTCCTATCATATATCTCATCAGCATATCATAATAACATAGCTATGCATAAGACCACATCATATTCCTCATCATCATATCATAAATACTATGCATAGAAGAACATCATATTTCTCATCATCATCTCATAAATACTATGCATAGAAGAACATCATAATCACATAATACGTTACTTAGTTCCTTAGGTGACTTAAAGTTACTTTCATCATCATTTTCCTGGGCCACCCTATACTCCACCCTTTTGGGAGTAATCTAGGTTATGAGCTCATACCTTACTAGTCGTCACTAGCATATACTTATCCCTTTTGATAAGTTAAAGTCCCACTCTACCCTTTTGAGAGAACGGGCTAGGGGGCAAGAATCACCTTTTCACCACCTATAGTCTGATGGGTCCAAAGGATCATTTTCTTAGGATCACCTTTTCACCACCTATAGTCTGATGGGTCCAAAGGATCATTTCCTCATAATTTTAAGTCACCATTAAGTCTTTGCATGTTATATCATAATATAACTCTCAATTCATAATCATTAGGATGCATAAACATTCTCATTGTTTGCAACAGCAACTATAACATGCAAACCATGAAGTCATTCAATGAAATCAAATACTTAATAAGCATCAAATCACTACATAGACTTATCATTTCAAACATCAAAGAGGCATCATCATAAATCTTCACGAAAAGCTCCCTTAAACAATCGCAACTTTAGAATCGGGTAACCTCAATTATTATCTTACTTTCTTATGCATCTAAGGGATTCATTATCATTATTACCATTAATTATAACCTTCAAGTACATTATTAAACCATATGGGACAGCATAGGTAGTAGGTTATATTTAAGGCTTTACGGTGCACTAGAAGTTGCATTTTTAACCCTTTCTTGTTACCGGCTTTCCCTATGATGCTAAAATTAATTACTAAACCAATTATGAATCATTTTCACTTATCTAAACATAATAAAATCTGATTCTTATAGCTTTTAAGGTTTTGGACAGAATGCATAAATTTCATTCTCTAGAGTCCTAGAAATCTTGCTTTTACGGTTTTCTAGGAAGCTAGTTTTATCTCTAACATGCATAGAATCATTCCTTTAGCAATAAACCATAATTATCACAACTTCAAACATATTAAACCATCATCATACAGTAGTACTAAACTCAAATTAGTGGCTGAATCATGAACCTCATATAATTGCTTAAAGTCACATTTTAAGTACACATGTGATACTAGTTTCCCGTAAAATATTTGCAAAACCTTAAAACTCTTTTAGAAACTAATTCTTTTTGTTAAACTTGAAAGAAATCATAGGACTTTAGGCCTTCCTTAATCATGAGGCCGATTTATACATTGAAAGAATGTTCATGATTAAAATTTTCACTTAAGATAAAAGGAGCAAGTCTTGAGCTTTAGAGATTTAGGTGATAACTAGAATCATAAACATGCTATGCAAACTTGAAATTTAAATATGATGTAGGTCCATATTATTATATTCAGGAATTAAGGTGATCTGCTTGAAATATAAATATGATTATGCAAGCTTGGAAATATAAACATGATGCAAGAGCTTGAAATAAATAGAAACTGGAGCGGCGTAGGGACAAGTGGAGAGTGAGAAAGAGAATCTTAATAAAAGAATAATAAGAAGCGAGCGCGTATCCACAGGAATGAAGAGAGAAGAGAATTCTTATTACATCTTATTAAGCTCCAAACTCAAGACTTCTTAAAGAATGAATTCTTTGACTCCAATAATCTTAAGGAAATTGAAAGTGAGTTTTAGAGTTCTTATTATTATGGTTCCAACCTTATTTCTTTGCTTGTGATACTTGGGCAAGTCTTTGAGCTCTAGGATTCTTAGGTGATGACATAATAATAAACATGTCATGCGTTGATTCTTTTAGCCATTATAAAATAAAGTGAGAGCATAAAATAAATATGAGATGCAACCTTTTATTATCTTTAGAGATTAAGTGACAACTTGAAACATAAACATGAAATGCAAGCTTGGAAATTTAAACATGAGAATGCAAGTTCATTTATTCATTCTTGAGAATTTAGTGATGACATAGAAAGTAAACATGGTTATGCAAGGCATAAACTTAAACATGGATGCAAGTTCATTTTATTTCTTTACTAGAGCTCCTCCAAGACTTTAGAGAAATATAAATTCAACCCAATATATCTTAGCAAGACAAAGTGAAAAATACATCTTTCAAGTTCTAAACTCAAGATCTTTATTTTTATCATAAAAACATCATTCTTTAAAGTTTTGCATCAAGTGGAATTTTCAAGCTTTAGAGGCCTAACTTGTGATGGATTTACAACCAACACTCAAGGTCCTCATCATCAAGCTATCATCATATTCCCATATAGGCCTTATGGCTGAAATGTTCAAAGGAAAAGAAAGGAAAACCGAATGGAAAAGCTAGAGAAAGTCCATGAAATCATCATTTTGAACCAAGAACAACACTTAGCAAAGCATAGAAATAAGCTTAAAGACAACTCCCTACCTAATGTGGTTTGAAGGAAAGGAAGAGAACTTGGTTTCTTGGAGTGAAATGAAAGAAGTGAAATGAAAAAAAATCTCTTTGAGAAATTGAAGAAGAAGTTTCACCAAGGGGAGGAGGAAAGAAAGTTTTTGTGCTTTGTAAAAACTAGAAATTGTGCAATTATGAGCAAGGCTTCTAAGACTCCTTAAGCATGCCTATTTATAGAGATTTTGGAGCTCATGAATGGACAAATGGAGGAGGCATGGGTGACTGATTTTAGGGAGGACAAAGGGAGGAAAAATCATTTTCTTTTTGGTGGCTTAAAACATGGAATCATGAAACATGATTCCTTGTTTTCATACCTTGAGTTTTGTGCCAAGTTTGACAAATTTTCTTATGCATATTAGGCCATATAATTTCGGCATTACAGCCCAAGGAGGATAAAATTTGTGTGTTCCATGTATTATGTAGGTGTAGGTAGGTATCTTTGCAAATTAGAGAATTTACAATTAAGGGCTTAGGTGAATTAGTAAGCAATTTGAGTGTTTTTAAGCAATTTTAAGTTCTAATCAATCTAAATAAATAATTTTGACTCTAGATTAATAATTAGAATCTAATAACCTTTAATTTGAGCCTAATATTGCTTAGGTTTCGCTATACGAATCAAAAATCTCAAAATTCGCAAACTGCACAAAGACGGGATAAAATGGTAATTTTACTTAAAAATTGCCCGAGACCACCCGAGCTTAACTAATGGTTAATCATAGCTTAAAAACATGTTTTAAAACATTTTAGTGAGGTTCGGGCTAAGTCGGCACGCAAATCGAAGTTAAAACGTCGCATTGGCGTTTTGGTCATTTCGCGTTAGAGCTCAAAATTAGGATTCTTCTCCTCTATTAACACACATAACACAAACAATCCCTTATTCATCAAAACATCCCCTTGAGGATGGGTGGGGCCCACGATCCTCATTTTCTGAGTAAAATAACCTCAAGGGCATTTTGGTCATTTTACACGTACAAAAAATCGGGGTTTGCAACTCTTGCACGAATTGCTCCTAACCTTTCTTCTAATGTTATATTCCTTTATTGAGGATTGTTTGGTCTCGTTATATGAAAAATTACCTAGGGTAATTCGGTAATTTCTAAACGCAGTAAAAATTATAATAAAAATTGGGATGTTACAAAGGTTCTAGACGAACGCATAAATTTCATTTTCAGAGTTCTAGAAATCTTGCTTTTACATTTTCTGGGAAGCTAGTTTTATTTCTAACATGCATAGAATCATTCCCTCAGCAATAAACCATGATTATCTCAACTTCAAACATATTAAACCATCATCATAAGTAGTACTAAACTTATATAAGTGGCTGAATCATGAACCTCACATAATTGGATCAAATCACATTTTAAGTGTATGTAAGATAGGTTTTCCGTAAAATCCTTGCAAAACCTCAAAACTCTTTTAGAAACTAATGCTTTTTGTTAATCTTGAAAGGAATTATAGAACTAAATCAGTAGCTATTTAAAATCACTTTAGGCCTACCTTAATCATGAGGCCGATTTATATATTGAAAGAATATTCATGATTAGAATTTTCACTTAAGATAAAAAAAGCAAGTCTTGAGTTTAAGAGATTTATGTGATATCTTAGAATCATAAACATGCTATGTAATCTCATTTTAATCTTGTCATTATAAGGTGATAACTTAGAATTATAAACATGATATGCAAATCCATTTCTTTATCTTTAAGATTCAAGGTGATGACTTGAAAATTAAACATGATGCAAGAGATTGAAATATAAACATGATGCAAGAAGCTGGAGCGGCGGTCGTAGACAGAACAAGTGGAGGGAGAAGAGAATCTTAGAAGGAAACGGTAGTCCGCACTGGACTGGTGAAGGAAGAAGAGAACTCTTATTACATCATATTAAGTTCCAAACTGAAAACTTCTTAAAGAATGAATTCTTTGACTCGAATAATCTCAAGAAAGCTTTAGAGTTTTTATTACTATGGTTCCAACTGTGCTTGTGATACTTGGGCAAGTCTTTGAGCTCTAGGATCTTTAAGTGATGACATAAAATAAACATGCCATGCATTGATTCTTTTAGTCATTATAAAATAAAGTGAAAGCATAAAATAAATGAGATGCAGCCTTTTTATTATCTTTAGAGATTAAGTGACAACTTGAAACATAAACATCAAATGCAAGCTTGGAAATTTAAATATGAGGTATGCAAGTTCATTTATTTATTCTTGAGAATTTAGTGATGACATTAAAAGTAAACATGATGTGCAAGGCATAAACTTAAATATGGATGCAAGTTCATTTTTATTACTTTACTAGAGTTCCTTCAAGACTTTAAAAGAATTATAATTTCAACCCAATATATATCTTAGCAAGACAAAGTGAACTTTAGAGATTTCATTATTGAGCTATCCTAGAAAACTTTCTTAGGCCTTGAGGCCGAAATCAAATGGCAAGAAAAGGAGAAGTTCAAAAGTCATCTAAAAATGAAAAATTGTTAAACATATTTTTAAACTAAAAACAAAGCTTAACAAGAAATGAAACATAAGTGTCAATATATTTTTCAAGTTCTAAACTCAAGACCTTCATCATAAAAACATAGTTGCTTCAAAACTTTGAAAACTAATGAAACCTTCAAGTTTTAGAGGTCTAACTTGTGAAGACTTTGCAACCAACACTTAGGAACCTCATCATCAAACCATGGTCTCATCATTACAAAGGCCACAAGGCCGAAATATAAAAGAAAAGGACAGGAAAACTGAAATATGAAGCAAGAAGAAAGTACATAAAATCATCATTTTTAACCAAGAATAACACTTATCAATACTTGGAATTAAGCTTAAAAACAACTCCCTACCTAATTTGTTTTCAAGGAAAGGAAGAGAACTTGGTTTCTTTGAATGAAATGAAAGAAAATCTCCTTGAAAAACTGAATGCTAAGGTTTCAGCCAAGGGAGGAAAGAATGAGAGCTTTTGAGCTTTGGAAAAACTAGAAATGTGTAACTATGATTCAAGGCTTTTAACACTCCTCAAGTATGCCTATTTATAGAAGATTTTGAAGCTCATAAATGGACAAGAAAAGGAGGAAAGTCTGACCAAATTTGAGGAGGAAACAATGAAGAAAAATCATCTTGTTTGGTGGCTTAAAACATGGAATCATGTTTTCATGGTTCCTTGTTTTCATACCTTGGTTTTTGTGCATTTTTTGACAAATTTTCTGATGCATTATGGACCAATAATTTCATCCATTACAGACCATGGAAGAGGAAATTTGTGTGTTCCATGTATTATTTAGGTGTAGGTAAGGTATTCTTGCAAATTAGAGAATTTACGATTAAGGGCTTAGGTGAATTAGTAAGCAATTTGAGTGTTTTTAAGCAATTTTGGATTCTAATAAATCTAAATAAATAATTTTGACTCTAGATTAATAATTAGAATTTAATAAGCTTTAATTTGAGCCTACTATTGCTTAGGTTTCATTAGACGAATCGAAAATCTCAAAATTCGCTACACAAAGATAAGGGCAAAATGGTCATTTCGCTCAAAAACTGCCGAGGCCACCCGAGCTTAACCAATGGACAATCATAACTTAAAAACATGTTTTAAAACATTTTAGTGAGGTTCGGGCTAAGTACGGCACAAAATCGGAGTTAAAACGGCTCATGGGTGTTTTGATCATTTAACGCGTAAAACTAAAATTAGGATTCTTCTCCTCTATTAACACACATAACACAAACAGTCCCTTATTATAATCAAAACATCCCCTTGAGGATGGGTGGGGCCCACAATCCTCATTTTCTAATAAAATAACCTCAGGGGCATTTTGGTCATTTTACACCTCCAGAAAATCACGGTTTGTAACTTTCGCACGAATTGCTCCTAACCTTTCTTCTAATGTTATATTCCTTTATTGAGGATTGTTCGGTCTCGGATATATGAAAAATTACCTAGGTAATTCGGTAATTTTTAAACGCAGTAAAAATTAAGTAAAAGTTGGCGTTACATTTATTAAGTTCCAAATGCCATTATTAGAAGCAGTATTTTTTAAAATGAATCTTAATGTCATGAATGCATCTACCATATTATGAAATGCATGTCAACACTTATACAACATATCACAAGACTTGAATGAATTATCATAACATAAGGAACATAATTCATTTTAACATAATCTTTCCTCTTCTCTTCTTAGTTGACTTAACTTCTCTTGTTCTCTTCTAAGGGGCCAACCTAATACTTTCTCCTCTTGAGAGTTCTAGGTTATGAGCTTATACTTAACTAGTCATCACTAGTCTATACTTATCCTCTCGATAAGTTAATTCCCGACTCCTAGAGTGTGGGATAAGGGACATAAGATCACCTTTCATAACTATTAATTCCTGGAGTCTAAAGGATCACCTCTTTGAGTCACCTCCCATAACTATTAATTCCTGAAGTCTGAAGATCCCCTTATTAGATCACCTCTCATAACCATTAATTCCTAGAGTCTAGAGGATCATTTCCATGTGTCTTATGTCACATTTAATCTTAGCATGTCATTTAGAGATGCAAACATGAGCATATAAACATGGCCAACATCATAACTTCTCATTCATCATTTCATGCTCAAAATTCCATAATTTTCTAAGTCCACAAATTTGGTGGAAATTCAAAGGCATAAAGACTGGAACGAGTTTCCCAAATTTGCTTCCTATTATAAAATATCAAACATGCGTCTTAATCAATCATTCATAATCACAACATGCCATAAATTATCATGTAATTGATCACATAAGCATACATCACATTCTTTGCATATATCCATAAACATGTTATCATCAATATCTCATTGAAAAGTAAACATGCTCTTACCCAATATGTTAAAATAAAGGACTGGACTTAGCTAATGCACTTTAAAATATTATTGGAGGTTCTTTACATATTTTTAAGCTTCCTTATGACTTATATATATATATATATATATATATATATATATATTTTTCCTCTTGAAGATTATTGCAACTTAAATTCTTAAAACTTTCTCTTTATAAGACTTTAATATTCTATTTATAGTTCTGACATCTTTTACATGAAAATTTATAACTTTCTATATACTTAATATCTTAGCCTGTTAAAGGCATTTTTAGATTCCTAACTCATCAAACTTTTAATTAAGGGTTATTTTATTAAAAACATGTTTATGATTATGCCATAGTATCCTTGCAAAGGTATCCCTTTCCAAACTCTTCAGTACACTAACCTGTAGGTTTATTTCTCATTCAGTATTTTTTTTTGGTAAAAAGATATATGCATACTATACATGGATGTGTTTCTATGTGTCTTAGGCTCCTACAGAAATAGATAAAAATCTAGCACCTATCATTTTCATGTTTGATGTTACTCCCTTAACATAAGGACCATCTACCATGTTTTTAAGCTATATATGAGCATGAAAATATCATAAAAACATTTATAATAGAGAAGTGAATCCATTGATTCATAAAAATATATTTACAAACAACCATTCAAAACTCTTGTCAATAACACAAGTTTGAGGCATTCTAACCATGGATAAGGTTAGAAACTAACAATGCTTAAACAAATAAAGAAGAAACCCCTACCTTTCATGTAAGGTCTAAAAAGAGTCATTCTCTTCTTCCTTAAGCTTGACCAAGAGTCCTTGGAGTTGATGACTCTCCTTGTATCTTGACTCTAGAACTTGAGTGTTTAAGAAAATATTTTTCACTAGAGTTAAAGAGTGTAACTCTTGTGAAGGCTAGTGGAAGTTTAGGCTTATAATTTAAGTGTTTGGATAAAGTTTAGAGTGAAGAGAAGTCTTTGAAGAGAAGAACATAAGAAAAAGTGGTAGAGAAAGAATAAGAGAGAAAGAACACATAGGGAGTTTCTAAGGCTTGAAGACTAGCAAGAGTGTATGCATTTTACAAGAGTTAGAGGATGTAGCTCTTGCAAAGCATGGCGAGGTCTCTTTGTGGCTTGGAAAAAAGGAATGAATGGAAAAGAGTTTGAAGAGTATTTATAGTGAAAGGATCAAGAAAGAAGAAGTATGAAGCACTTGGAAAACTAATGTTTGGAGCATGATTTATGCAAGCGTGTTGGCCAGATTTTGGGATGAGAAAATTCTCCATGTTTTATGCATACATGTAGGCCTAATTTTGGATGAGAAAATGGTCCATGTTTTATGCAAATATGTTGGCCTATTTTTGTAATTATTAAAGTAATGACATTGTAGTAATTATTAAAATAGTGGCATTGTAGTAATTTCTTTAACCAAGACAAGGGTATTTTTGTAATTAGACAATGGCAGTGGTATTTTTGTAATTTCATTTGTAGAATAAGGGTGTCTTTGTCATTTATTAATAAGGCAAGGGTAGTTTGGTAATTTCCTTTACATAGCAAGAGTATTTTCATAATTTCACTAAGTAATGACATTTTTGTAATTTTTTGCATATTTTTCTAGACGCACTTGATATTCTAACATTATTTGTTATTTTTCATGACATTTGTTTACTTTCTATTAGTTTTACTCATTTTTTTTTCAGTAATTAGGATTAATCTTTCAAATCAATTTCTTACTATCTATTTGATTAATGTAATTTACTAATATTGATTAGGGAATTTAACCTTGTAAATAAATTGTCCTTGTCCAATATGTTTAATTTAGGGCTTAGGTCTTAATAGTATTTATCATTGCTTATTCTTGTATGTCTTCTAACTATGCTAATGTCATTAATCAACAATAAATCATCAATGTTGACCCTTCCCACAATGGGGCCAAGATCAACCACCTAGTTGGTAAATCAATTGTTCGAGTTCATTGAGTCAATTAGCCTAAATGAAATTTAGGATGTTACAATTTGAATGCACTAAGCTCGAGGGGAGGAAGAAATGGCATCAATACCAATTGAGCTCAGATAACGGGATGACACCAACGTCCATAACAACCATAAACTCTGTATTAATCTCTAGCAACCTCTAGATAGCTTTAATCTAACTCTAACAATATTAGGGACACCCTCACTTGATAACAAAAAGGGAAACAATAATGCCCATACCCTAGGATATGAGATGGAAGAGAAGGAGTTGGACAAAACCTATAAAATCTCTTACCTTGATCTTGGAAGAAGAAGGATTAGGGTTAGATTGAGAGAAAAGGAGAGGAAATGCGTTTTGGGAGAAAGGGTTTTTGATTTTTGATGTGGGGAGTCCAAATTTGGGTGTTTTAAAGGGTTGGGGGGCACATTGAACAAAATTGCATTGTTCTGTACTATGCTAAAATAGCCATGGTTGTAGTGAACATAACTCGTAATTGCTAGCCTTTTGACTCGCTTTCTCACTAGCGAGTCTATTTTGTAGAGTCCTACCAAGCACCTATTCTACACCCCATTGGCCATTCATGTATTTGAGGCCTTCCGGCAACATGGGTGGGTCTTAGGGGACCCTAAGGTTGTACTAGACTTATCTAGAAGCACATGTACTCGAGGTATTACAAGAGCAAAGTGGACACTTATGAAAAATCCAAAAGGAAAAATCATCATTGGAATTAAGTGGGTTTTCGGAAACAGCTGGATGAAGCTAGAAATATGGTAAGAAACAAATCAAGATTGGTTACACAAGGTTATAATCAACAAGAGGGAATTGATTATGATGAAACCTTTGCACCAATAGCAAGGCTAAAAGCCATCAAAATGCTATTTCTTTTCCTGCATACAAGGGATTCACTCTATACCAAATGGATGTGAAGTTTGCCTTCCTAAATGGATTCCTTTATGAAGAAGTTTATGTAAGGCAACCTCTAGGGTTTGAAAGTAAAACCTTTCCTAACCATGTCTTAAAGTTAAGTAAAGTACTCTATGGTTGGTGGCTTGCCGTTGTCAACACCAAGTTTAAAAAGGAATAAATTCCCGAATTGAGTTATACAAGGCACCTTAATAGTGGTGAGCAACTCGAGTCATTTCACTAGGAAGCGGCACTAGTTAATTGTAGTTTTTTTTGGGGGGTTGTTGCATCAGAAATAACAGTAAATTGAAATTAATAATGATAAAAAAGCTAGCCTAGGTGATTCTCAAACTAGGGATGTTTGTTCATTTGTCATGTTGATGATAAAGTCAATCAATAAACATGTTGTTAACCATGCAATCTCACAATTAACAATGCAACTCTCCTTGAAGTCAATCAATAAAAGGATAAGAACAAGCACATACACTTAGATCATTGCTATTACAACACCTAATTGCATGAACTAAATTAAACACTAATTACCATAGCTCAATTCTCAATCAAGAATTAACTCTACTCTCTTGGTTAATCAAATGTTCACCAATCAATCAACTAGCATGCATTCAATCAATAAGCCCCATTATGCATGCTCACAAATCATGCAATACATACATATAAAAGCACTTCAATTAACATGTATATCAATAAATAAACATGAAAAAGGACACAAGAAAGAGAACACCACTAAGTATTGCGTTAAGATCAAAATATTTCCAAACATAGCCCTAACTCTTGAATCCCTTGAGCTAGCAAGAGAACTATTCCTCTATGAAGGAGGTTACAAATAAAGAATGATAGAAGCTGAAAGATTAGCAGAAAATTGCAAAAAAATGACATAAGCAAGGTATGAGAGTGTGTACTTTGAAGGAGATGACGAAGAAGAGAAGAAAAAGCTATCTACACTAAACCTAGTTTTTATTCCTAAAATAGTAAAGAATGCCTCAGATTTGCACATTCCATCTTACATCATCCTAGAATTTGCTAAAAAAGGGCCCAAGTGGGTAAAAAATGCAAAAATAAACTTTCGTCTCAGCGGAGCTCACCAGCGAGTAAACTTCATCGCGAGCTCTGGTCCATCTTCAGGCTCACTCCAGGTGGTAGACTTCGCTGTATGATGCTGCCATATCCTAAGATGCTACCTCCAACTCGCTATAGCAAATGAAACTCGCTATAGCAAAACTGTCCAAGTCTTATGCTTCCAGACTTTATCCCAACTTTTTCTCTTCAAAGCACTGTTAGCTCAGAAGCCTTTCATGAAAGTGATAAGAGGCATTTATGCCGCTTATTTGACTTCTAAACTTTGGTTCCTTGCATGAGATTTTGATGTGTTATTGAGGGAAATAATAATGATTCTTAACTTGCATCTTATTGTACAATTTTAAGAAATAATGACTATTACACCGTTTTTGGGAATAATTATAAAAATGACTCTTGTTGCATTTAACCCACCTCTTTGAGTATGGTTTTTGTTTCCAGGAGCATTGGATTGAGTGCAAATTGTCAAAGGAAAGATTGAGAACTCTTTGGGAGGACGAGATTGTAAGGATATTAAAGATCCAGGAGCTCACCACTCGGTGAGATCCTCCACTCGCGAAATGCCAATTTGAAGACTGTGTGCCACCGCTCTGATGAGCGTTTCAACACTCGTGTGATTACCCTATTTAATGGCTCATCCGTTGGGCCTATTTCTGGGCTTTCTTTCTAATGAAGGAATGAATAGTAATGATGAAAGGAACTGAAGGGCAGGTGAGAGGAGACCTAGTTTTTAGTTCTTATTTTTAGTTTTTTTTTTTAGACACTTACTCTCTCTCTCTAGGCTAGGGTTCTTCATCATTGTTGAAATTTGGTGCTTTTGAGTTGTAACTTTTACAGCTTTTCTTCAACTTTGATAGTGATACTTCTCCTTATAGAGGAGTAATCCCTTCCGTGCATCGGGGCAGTGATGATTAAATTTGTTCACAAGATTCTTGATCTTTTATTGCATTGTGGTTAGTTTCCCTCTCCTCTTTGTCAATTCTTTCAATTTTGATTGTGTGGATTATCATAATTGTAATTTTGTTAGAATTGTCTTTTGATGTGATAATTTTCTATTAAGTAAAGGTTTGGGATTAATCTTGTTAGAGATTAGGTTGCTATAATTGGTAGTTAGACTAGCATAGGTTCATAGGATCACGTGGTGAATTACTAGTTCATATGTTAGACAAATCCTTGGCAGGATGCCATTGTATATCCGTTAAGTAGAATTATATGCTATTGTTGTGTTAACAATTTAATAGAAACAACCACCACTACAATTTCATTCTTTGAATCTATGACTGAATAATTTTAATCGAAGGAACCCTTGTGCAAGTAAATTTTCTTATTAAAATTTCTCAATTTTAATTCCTGTCAACGAATTCAACAACCCTAATTTTCTGGAATTAGTTACAACACTTCCACATGAGACGACCTAGATCGCACCCTTGCTACATTTTTGGTGCAATTCAATACTAAAAACTAATTTTTAATTTGTTGTGGCAGTGACACTCATATCAAATTTTAGCGCCGTCAGGGAAGTGGTGTTATTGATTCTTTTTCTTACTTTTGATTAATTTTCTTTATATATATATATATATATATATATATATATATATATACATATATTTATTTTTATTTTTATTTTATTTTAATTTGTTCTCTTTTATTTATTAAATTCTCGCTTCTCTAAAAAAAATTTCAGTTTTATTTAATTTAAATTTTATTTTGTTTGTTCCCTGTTGTATTTGGTTGCTCCGATGAATTAATTTTATGATCCGTTCCCTTCCTAATTTTCCCATACTACCGATTAATCAAAAGAGAAAACTGCCAAAAGGCTTAGGAAGGCCAGAGGGAAAAAGTTAGTTTATCAGCAACCCTCATCTTTTCTGAACAATTAGGAAATTTGACAATAATTTCACTTATTTTCTTCTGAACTTTATGATCCTATTGCTTGTGTTTCATGTAACATGGGTGAAGTTAACAGGACGCTAAAGGAGCTTGCTTCCCAAGACTGAACTATCAACCATTGGGAATTCTACCCGAGCGGGGGTGACTTTGAGCTTAAATCAGGACTCCTGCATCATCAGCCCAAGTTCCATGGGTTATCTGGGGAAGACCCACACAAGCATATGAAGGTTCCATATTATCTGTGACCATGAAGCCTCAAGGGTAACGGAGAACCAAATCAAGCTAAGGGCCTTCCCGTTTTCCTTTGAAGGAGCCCAAGGGTTGGTTCTTTTACATCCCCCATGGGATAGTTGAAGCGGGCCAGCTTGAAGCGTATATTCCTGGAGAAGTTCTTTCCAGCCTCTGAGTTGCTCTAGAAAAGACATTTGTGGCATTCGGGCTGCAGGGTGAGTTTCTCTATGAGTACTAGGAGAGGTTCAAGAGGTTGTGTGCTAGCTGCCCCAGGCATAGATTTCAGAGAAGCTCCTCATTTAGTAATTCTATGAAGGACTGCTTGTTATGGAGAGGAGCATGATTGACACTGCCAATGGGGGTGCCTTAGTCGACAAGACTCCTCCTAGCTAGGCTTTTGATTGAGAACATGGCAAAGAACTCCCAATAGTTTGGGTCCAAAGCTGGTAGTAGTAACTGCAGGTGGGTGAGTTCTCTTCAGTTGAGAGTAGTAGGTAGAAAAGAAACTGGATGAGCTCACAGAATTCCTGAAACAAATTGCACTAAATCAAGCTTCTCCAGTTCAGACAGGTACAATTATGTGGCATTTGTTCCTGTAAGTTTTACACTTCAGATATGTGCCCTCATTGCAGGAAGATCCTACCTCGGAGCTAGTAACATATTTCTTAGTAAGCCTCAAAATCAAGGTGGACGGGGTACAATCCATACACCAACACCTATAACCCTGGAGAAATCACCCCAACTTTATGTGGAACAGTGCTCATCAACAGTAGCAATAGAAGTATGTTCCACCACGGCGGAGGCAGCCCATATTCCACCCACCACCTATCCCAGGCTTCCAATCCCAAGCAACCTCCAGGACTACACACCTCCTGCCCTTTAGAAGCGCATGGCAGGAGATGATGAAAATGATGATTGAGACACAAAGGAAATAGAGCCATGCAAGAGATGAGAATGTAATTGTGAGGCTTGAGAATTCCTAATCCTAACAGGGAAGTGCATTTACCATTTTTTCGGGCAGTTCCCAACCCCAAGGAGAATGTTTCTGCTATTACTTTGAGGTCTGGTAATTTTCCTGAGGTTACTAGTCCTTTAGAGCAGATTATGGTTGAGAGTCAAGAGGAAAAGATAGCTCAACCAGAGGTATAACAAGATGAGCCTTACCCAAGCAAAAGAAAGCAGAAGAGCAGGTAACAAGACCCATCTCATTACCCTTCCTATAGAGAGTAGCAAGACCCAAGAGGTCTAATGAGTTGGAATTGGAGAAGGACCTCTTGGAGACTTTTAGGAAGGTAGAGGTCAACATCCCTTTGTTGGATGCAATTAGGCAGATTCTAAAGTATGCCAAGTTCTTAAAAGATCTATGCACCAACAAGAGGAAATTGAGGGGCAATGAGGTAGAGAGAGTGACCATGGGGGTGAAAGCCTCCTTATTCAGCCAGGTTAGCTTCCCATGAAACATAAGGATCCAGGTGCATTCAATGTTCCCTGCACTATTGGGAACCTTTACATTGGACAAGCTTTGGCGGATCTTGGGGTTGGCATCAGTATTATGCCCCGTTTAGTGTATAAGGCCTTGGGTGGGGAGACTGACACCCAGATTGAGAGTTCAGTTGGCCAACCGACATTCAAAGTCCTGATGGGATACTTGAGGATGTCCTTGTCCAGGTAAATAATTTAATTTTCCCAGCAGACTTTTATGTTTTGGCTATGGAGGATGATATCAATGCCACCGAGCACACATTAATCTTGGGGAGGACATTTTTAAAAACCTCAAGAACTAAGATTGATGTGTACGCAGGTACTTTGTCATTTGAGTGTGGGGATATGAAAGCTCAGATTCTGCTTCTGATGCCATGAAACACCCACCGAGGAGCATTCTATTTTTAGCATTGATGTCATTGACTCCTTGATTGATGAGGTATTTGTTGGCCTGACTGAGAATTTTGATGAGTTGTTGGGGATGGTACCTGAGTTTGAATGTCTCAACTATGATGGTACCACCAGTTTGTGTAGGGAGTGTGCCACTATTGATGCATCCTTGACGGGCAAATTTTTTAGAAAACTACAAAGCTTTTGGTGCCTAATGCCATAAGCCCTGTCATTGATACATCTAGTAGCTGCACCCCATTTCTAAAACTACTTTAATTTCTGAGCCTATATTATTTCTCCCACTAGATATGATGATTCTCCTGTTTTAGAATTGTCTAAGCTTACAAGACAGGTACACGGCTAGTAGGGCTAGAGCTGAAGCCCTCCCGACCACCTCAAGTATGCATTCTTAGGGGAGGGTGAAACATTGCCGGTCATCATAGCCAATGGCCTCTCTAAAACTTAGGAGGATAATTTGATTGTGGTTTTGACGAGGCATAAGAGGGCCATTGGCTGGACCTTGGAGGACATTACAGGGATTAGCCTCCACCTACATGCACAGGATATTTCTAGAGGAGCTAAATGAGTTAGCAGCAGCACCGGCTCAACAGCTGATACTTGATGTGGTTAAGAAGGAGGTGACTAGGCTTTTACAAGCCAGCATCATCTACCCTATTTTGATAGTGAGTGGGTGAGCCCGGATGAGGTGGTTCCTAAGAAGTTGGGGATCATTGTGATAAAGAATGAGAAGGGTGAGTTAGTTCCAACCTAGGTGCAAAATAGTTGGAAGGTTTGCATAGACTCCGGAGGCTTAATCAGGCCACCTGGAAGGACCACAACCCCTTGCCCTTCATTGATCAGATGTTGGAAAGGTTGTCATGGAAGTCTCACTATTGTTTCTGGATGGATACACGGGTATTTCCAGATTCACATTGCCCAAGAGGACCAGGAGAAGACCACTTTCACGTGCCCCTTTGGCACTTATGCTTATAGGCGAATGCCCTTTGGGCTTTGCAATGCACCTGCTACTTTTCAATGGTGCATGATGAGTATTTTTTGACTTGCTGGAAGAGTGCATGGAGGTATTTATGGACGATTTTACTATTTTTGGTTCTTCTTTTGATTGTTGCTTAAGTAGTTTGGCTAGAGTGCTACAGAGGTGTGTAGAGACTAACCTTGTCTTAAACTTTGAAAAATGTCATTTTATGGTGGAACAAGATATAGTCTTAGGCCATGTAGTCTCTAGCAAGAGCATTGCTATTGATCCTGCTAAGATAGAAGTTATTACCTCCTTGCCTCACCCCGCATGCGTGCGGGAGATTTGTTCCTTTCTTGGTCATGCAGGTTTCTACAAGAGGTTCATCAAGGACTTCATAAGATTGCCTAACTTCTCACCTCCCTATTGCAGAAGGATTCTGAATTTATTTTTGATGACAGGTGTAGGGAGGCATTTGAGAGGTTGAAGAAAGCCTTGACCACTACTCCAAGTCATCCAGCCACCTGGAGTTAGCCATTTGAGCTCATGTGCGATGCTTCTGATCATGCAGTGAGCATTGTGCTTACACGCGCGTGGGTAAGGTTCTTCATGCTATTTACTATGCTTCTCCTACCCTGATGCTGCACATCTAACTACACCCTCGAGAAAGAGCTTCTAGCCATTGTTTTTGCTCTGGATAAATTTCGCTCTTACTTGCTAGGCTCTAAGGTGGTGGTGTACTCAAACCATGTAGCTCTTAAGTACTTACCGAAGAAACAGAAGCCAAGCCTAGGCTCATTAGATGGATGCTACTACTCCAGGAATTTGATTTGGATATTAAGGATAAATGTGGAGCTGAAAACTTAGTAGCAGACCATCTCAGGCTTGAGCATCTTAACCGGACAACAAACCTCTCAATGATAATTTTCCTGATGAACAGTTGATGAGTGCATCTATTGTCGTGGTATGCTGACATTGTGAACTACTTGGTTGCTAGAGTAGGCCCCTCACATTTTTCACCAAGCTCAATTTGCAAAGCTGAAAAGTGATGCAAAATACTATGTGTGGGATGACCCTTATCTTTGAAAATTTGTAGCAACCAAGTAGTTTGACAATGTGTGCCCTAGGAGGAATTCAAGTCCATACTCCGATTTTGTCACACTTATGCAAGTGGAGGTCACTTTGGACCCCAATGCACTGCTAGAAAGGTATCAGACTCGGGTTTCTACTAGCCTACGTTGTTTAGAGATGCCTATAATTTTTGCAAATCTTGTGAACAGTGCCAGAGGACGGGAATATCTCTTGGAGGAATGAAATGCCCTAACAACCTATTCAATTTTGTGAAGTTTTTTATGTTTGGGGCATTGATTTCATGGGTCCTTTCCCTAGCTCCTTTAGCTATGTGTACATCCTTCTCTGTGGATTATGTGTCAAAGTGGGTGAAGGCAATCGCCACCTACACTAATGATTCTGTTGTAGTTGTCTCTTTTGTCCGTTCCACATTTTCTGAGTTTGGCATGCCTAGGGCCATTATAAGTGACAGGGAACCCATTTTTGTAACGGAGCATGGAAGCTTTGCTCGTAGATACGGGGTTGTTCATAAGGTATCCATTCCTTACCATCCCCAAATTAACGGGCAAGCTGAAGTGTCTAACTAGGAGATCAAGAGAATCTTGGAGAAGACTGTGAAACCCAATCATAAGGACGGGAGTGTACGGTTGGATGATGCTTTGTAGGCTTACCGCATAGCCTACAAAACGCCCATTGGGATGAGTCCCTTTAGGCTTGTGTTTGGAAAGGCATGTCATTTGCCGTGGAGATGATGCATCGGGCTTCCTGGGCTATTAAGCGTGTAACATGGATTTGGGAGAGGGCGGTAAAGCCCGAAGTTAGCTACAAGAGTTGGAGGAGTTGAGGTTTGAGGCCTATGAGAACTCTCAGTTGTATAAGGAGAAAACTAAGATGTTTCATGATTGGAACACCTTTAGGAAAGAGTTTCATGAGGGGCAACTGGTGCTCCTCTACAACTCCCGATTGAAACTGATGCAGGGAAGTTGAGGTCTTGGTGTGATGGACCTTACAAGGTCACAAAAGTATATCCCTTTGGTGTTGTGGAGATTGAGGACCCTAAGTCCAAAGCAGTTCTCAAGGTCAATGGACACGGCTGAAGGTATACCATGAAACTGCTATGGATCTTGGGAGTGAGGTGGAAGTCAAGCTAGTGTAAACTATTTACCCGAGTTAAGGGAGCTTGCACATCCAACTTAGGGATGGTAAACTAAAGTCCTGAGTGGGAGACGACCCACTTTTTTGAGTTTATGTTATTTCATATTATGAAATTTCTTTTAATTTCACATTATCTAGGTGTTAATTGACTTCCGAGTGAGCAAGTACCAACCACACTGACAAAAGGTGGAGAGATGTGCATTCTACCAACCGCTCCAGTGCTTTAGCATTAGCACTAGATAGAACCAACCAGCACCTCATGAACGAATCGCGCTCTAAGGTGAGCAGGCGCTTTAGCACCACGGTCACTTACTCAGGTTAGTGCCAAAAAAGAAAGATAAAAAAATGCTCACTCTTTAAGTGAAACACGGCGTTTCACTTTAGCGTTGGTGCTCACCCTTGCCCCCCTTTAAATTGAAAGAACTCCCCTTTCCCCTTTCTCCTCTCTCTTCTCTCTTCCTTCCCCCCACTTGTAACCCCTTCTTCGCACCACCCCTCCCTCACGAGCACCACCACACCACCACGCACACCGTCGCGCCTTCGATGAGCCACCTACACTGCTCCTGTTCACACAGCTTATACACTCACATACTCCATGTTTTTTCTTCTTTCTATCCCCCACGCTTTCTTCTTTACTTTATTCCCTCCAGGTAATTCCTAATCCTTTTTCCTTATCTCTCTTTTGCTACTTGGTTATTGTACTGCTTTGAATTTGGGGTATTTTGGGGGTGTTTGGTTGTTAATCATGGAAAAGACTCCAGGGTGCCCACCAACTATTTGTGAAAATGCCTAAATGACTATTTTGAGCATGTTTGGGCACCCTGCTCTTTCCTTCCTTCCTGATGCCATTTAAAGTCTGTTGTTTTGTTTTATGCGAACTCCTTTCATACACTGTGTTTTGTAGGAATGGCTTCCAGTTCCACTGTTGGCTCGGGCAAACGCCCTCGTTCTCCTCCACCTACGGCCATTATTCCTGTACCACCATCATCACCACCCCCACCTCCAACGAATGACCCTCCTCAATTCATCGAACCCAAGCTGAGCACCGTATATACCAGTATTTGGGGGTGGCCAATTTTTTATGAGCATTCATTCTCTGCTAAGAGCCAGTGTTCAGCCTATTGTGGAGGTCATCAATCAAAACGGGTGGGGCTTCCTCCTAGATGAACCGATTGAGCCTAACCTTTCCATTGTTCACGAGTTCTATGCGAACTTCACGGGGGTTGGGTACAGGAGGCCTATGTGGGGCCAACAGGTCCCAGTTACTATAGAGGCCATTCGAGCGGCCATTGGCATTCCTGAGCCACTCGAGATGGCCCTCCCTGACGATCACCGCAGCTCCCTGAGCAAATATGACTCCGTACTATTCATGTTGATACGCTCAAGGATGCCATCACCACCCCTAGTTCCACATGGATATTGAATAAATACGGACACCCAAACACCCTCACGTCAATGGCTCACTTTTGGTTCGGATATGTATAAGGCTCTTATTCTTACATGTTGTACCATGCTCTCATGTCCATAGCCTCACCATGGACAGGTTTTCTTGCTCTATTATTTGTTCCTGACCGCAGGTGTACATTCCCGCCTCATCTGCCACACCATGCAAGATGTTCATCATGACAAGCGGATTAACGGCCTACCTTTCCCCTCTCTCATACCGGATGACCCTTGTTGCTCATCTCATCCTAGTTCAGTGATGAGCGACCCCGCCCGGCGATGGACAATTATCCTGGGCCTACCTTGCAACGCGTAGACATCAGCTGCAAGGAACAAAGATAGAGGTGGCCCAGCACCTATCCGCTCCTCTATTTCGCCCCAGTCCACATCTCGATTTTGGCTCCGCCATTGCCGATTCCAGTGGGCGGTCAGATCAGAATTGTTGGCTTGAGGGCCAAGTGTGCGCTCAAGTCGGAGCTTCCTGAGACTCGAGTTATGAGGCCATTGCGGAGACTTGAGTTGCGGGTCAGGGTCTTGACCCCTACTCTGAAAGCGACATAGAGGTGCCACTCATGGACTCAGGAAATGACTCTCGAGATGAGGATCTTGATGTCAGTTCTTAGGTGGAGGTGGATTCTAAGGACGATGATTGAGGTTTTGCACACTCCCTCCATCACCGATTCTCTTGGCTTTGCACTAAGGACAGTGCCTTATTTTGTAAGTATGGGGAGTGTATTTCTCTATATTTTCTTATGCTTTTATTTTCTTTTTAGGGGTTACTTTTAACCTTTTATTTTCTTTTTAGCTTGCTCTTTAGGATTTTACCTATTTTTCTTTATCAGAGGTGAGTAATAGTTGAACAATGCTCAAGTGAACTATATATTTTGTAACTTCTCCAGCACTAAACTGTGATGTATGACTAATATGCCACCGAATCTATGAACTCTGAGCATGATTGATTAACTGAAATTTCCATGTGAGATTTGAGCTTAAATTGTGTAATTCTAGTAAATTAATCACTGCAATTTTTCTTGTGTGTTTGCATTCATTGTGGTTTAATCTAGAACTTTCCTAATCCTTTGTTGGAATGTGTTTTTGCATAATACTTAACTACACATGATAGAGGCATTTCATTCTTTTCTTTTCATTTTAACTTCTTAGCCATACAGCTGACCTTTACATGTAATAAACCTCGTTACCCCTTTTGAGCCTGAATTGAACCTCTCCTTGTCATGACCACATTACAAGCCTAACCCAAAAAAACAATGAAAAAGAACTCCTGACTGAGGACCATGGGAAGTATGGTTGAACCCAAATGTGCTTGAGATTTAAGTGTGGGCGAACACATTTGACAAAGCCAAGGTGGAGCGGGAAATGCATGAATGAAGTGGAGTGGTGACCAAAAAAAAAATCACAATCCGCTTTTGTGAATAAACAAAACGGGATTGAAACAAACTAGGAAAAATGGAAGGGTGATTGGGAAGGAAATGGACAATGATGGGTTCCCTCATAACTTATAAACTGTGGCACATACTTTACTTCCCTAGGACCTAAGTTGACCAAAAAACTCACCAAGAAAGACCCAAAACCTTTACCCTGGCCTCATTACAACCATCAAAAGACCTCTTGATGCATGTTAAGGGATTGACAGATTTGTGGAGATTTAGGAGAAAGGCAAGCCTATGGAAACAACCATCAATGAATTGTTTGAGAGTAAATATACCCCATACACATAAGTGATTAGTGAAATACACCCAAGTAGTCAGTGTAGTCATTCCTGTTTGGAGTCATGATCTTGTGATATTATTGACTAATTGAAAAGTTTCATGAGTTTTGTTTATGGATCCTCTATATTTCTCTTGAGCTGTTGTTCATATTGTCATTCACTGGTTATCTTTTCCTTTCTTTTTAGAAGTAGTCATTCTATGAATTCGTTGGTCCTGCTCTCTACCCATATCTTTGATTTGATTTGAATTTCACATGAGGACATATGAAAACTTAAGTGTTGGGGAGTTTGATAAGAGGCATTTATGCCGCTTATTTGACTCTAAACCTTGGTTCCTTGCATGAGTTTTTGATGTGTTATTGAGGGAAATGATAATGATTCTTAACTTGCACCTCATTGTACAATTTTAAAAATCAGTGATTATTACATCGTTCTTGTGAATAATTAGAAAAGTGACTCTTGTTGCATTTAACCCGCCTCTTTGAGTATGGTTTTTGTTTACATGAGCATTGGATTGAGTGCAAATTGTCAAAGGAAAGATTGAGAACTCTTTGAGAGCTGAGATTGTAAGGATATTAAAGATGCAGGAGCTCACCATTCAGATGAGTGTTGCGGTGCTAGCAGAAACCTCAATTTGAAGATGTGTGCCACCCGCTCTGGTGAGCGTTCCAGCGCTCGTGCGATTACCCTATTTAGTAGTTGATCTGTTGGGCCTGTTTTGGGCCTTCTTTTTTATGAAGGAATGAACAATAACGACGAAAAGGAACTGAATGGGCAGCAGAGAGGTAGACCTAGTTTTTTAGTTCTTGTTTTTAGTTTTTTTTTTTTCAGACACTTACTCTCCCTCTTCTCTAGGCTAGGGTTCTTCATCATTATTGAAATTTGGTGCTTTTGAGTTGTAACTTTTACAGCTTTTCTTCAATTTTGATAGTGATACTTCTCCTTATAGAGGAGTAATCCCCTTACCATGCATCGGGCAAGCTGATTGATTAAATTTGTTCACGAGATTCTTGATCTTTTATTGCAGATTGTGGTTAGTTTCCCTCTCCTCTTTGTCAATTCTTTCAATTTTGATTGTGTGGATTATCACAATTGTAATTTTGTTAGAATTGTCTTTTGATGTGATAATTATCCATTGAGTAAAGGTTTGGGATTAATCTTGTTAGAGATTAGGTTGCTATAATTGGTAGTTAGGCTAGCATAGGTTCATAGGATCACGTTGGTGAATTACTAGTTCATATGTTAGACAAATCCTTAGCGAGATGCCATTGTATATATTTTAAGTAGAATTATGCTATTATTGTGTTAACAATTTAATAGAAACAACCACCACTACAATTTCATTCTTTGAATATGTGACTGAACAATTTTAATCTAAAGGAACCCTTATGCAGGTAATTTTTCTTATTAAAATTTCTAAATTTTAATTTCCTGTCAACGAATTCAACAACCCTAATTTTCTGGAATCAGTTACAATACTTCCAGAGATGACCTGGATCGCACCCATGCTACATTTTTGGTGGAATTCAGTACTAAAAACTAATTTTTAATTTGTTCTGGCGGTGACACTCGCATCAGAAATGTTAACGAGTTTTGAATGACAACAAAGTCAATTTAAAGAAAATGCTTTGAAGAACGACTGATGGTTGTCTTGAGTTTTTTGTAAGTTTAAATAGGTACCATCATTTAGCAAGAGCAAGGCTTACTCAAACGAGGATATATTTTATATTGCATGTGCAAACATGTTTTATCTCATGTTAAGAGATAGGAACTAAATAGTAAGTAAAATTATACCCTTATTCAAGCTTAAAAAAGCTAATGATTGGAAGAAGAAATCAGTGCTACAAGAAACTAAGAATAGAGACATCAGAAAGTAGCACTGGACATTAGAAAGTACGCTTACAATGAAGATATCAAGCAAACTCTGAAAACTAGGTGTTACAATATCATCAATCAGCATAATCGCAATGTTTTCATCATCAGAAAGATTTGATTGAAAACCAGAAGCTTAAGAAATCATCAAGGATCTATTCCGCAAATTAGAAAGCTCACTTCATTGTGGACATGAAGGTTATTGGAAAAGAAGGAAAATTTGAACTTTTGAAGAGGTTGGTAAGTAACTACTTGCATCATGAAGGCTTTAGTTTGTCTATTGTTCACGGTTTAGTTTGGAGAGGCTGGTTAAGAGCTACTCAACTTGTGATAGTTCCTGAGTTTGTCTAATGGTCACAAGGTTCAGCTTGGAAAGGTGGTCCAACTCTATTCAACTTGGAGAGGCTAGTTAAGAACTACTAAACTTGTGGATTTCTGAGTTTGTCTCCTGGTCACAAGTGAGAGCTTGAGAATGCTAATGTAAAGACTATCTTTGTTCTTTCTCAAGTTGAGAAAAATGTTTAGTGGAACCTCAACGGTTTTTGAGTCCTGGATATGCAGGTTTGGCTAAACCAGTATAAAATCCTTGCATCGCATCTTCTTCTCCTTGATCTTCTTTATCTTTACTTTGCTATGTCATACTATTACTCTTATACTGATATAATGAGTTATGCCTCTATATTTCTTATCATTTACTTCAGAAATCTACTTTCTAAAACCACTAACTTAATTTTCGAGTACTACAAGTTTCATACTTGATAGTATCTTTGTTAAAAGTTTCAGATATGCAAAAAGAAGTAAAGCATGATTCAACCCCCTTTCTCGTGCACTTTCATACCTACACACGCTCCATAGCTCTAATTTCCTCACCGCATTCCTAGTGGTGATCTTCCTAGAATCCACAAATCTCTCTCCAGAAATAAGAAGGCTCATTAGTGGCAACATAAAACATGCATGAAGCTAACAATTAAGAGCCACAATTCAAAATTGAGTGCGATGAGATCAGATGCAAAAATCCTCATAAAAATATGGAAGCTAAGCTTGATATGCATGCAAAAACCCTAAGTGAGGGAAAAATATTTACAAAAGAGAGTTTATCAATGGTCTAAAACAAGCTCCAAGTCTTGGTATGAAAGATTGAGTACTTTCTTACTTAAGAATTGGTTTAAACAAGGTAATGTTGACACTACTTTATTTACATTACTACAAAATAATTATTTTCTGATAGTCCAAATATATGTTGATGACATTATATTTGGTGCTACTAACCACTCTTTGTGTGAAAAGTTTTCAAAACTTATGTAAAATGAGTTTGAGATGAGTATGATGGGTGAATTAAAATTCTTTTTGGGACTCCAAATCAAATAACAAAAAGAAGGAACCTTGATCCACTAGGAAAAATATACAAAAGAACTCTTAAAGAGGTTCAACATGGATCAAGCTAAATGATAAGGGGCATTTATGTCACTTATCTTGCCACCAAACATTAGCTTTTTGCATGAGTTTTACTAAGTTATTGATGCAATTAATAAGGATTTTGATTTACTCCTCATTGTGTGATTTAAATGGAATTATTGACTTTTGCATTGATTATGGAATAAATTGTAATTACACCTTATTGCATTTGACTTATCTCTTTGAGTATGGTTTTGTGCAGGAGCTTTGAATCAAGTGCAAAATGTCATGAACAAGGTTGTTGATGTTCTAAACTGTCCAACTTGACCTCTAGTTAGTATTTTCTACATATCTAGAGCTACAGATGTCCGATTGAGGTGATTTTGGTGGCTTTGGAAAGCTTATTCAAAGAGCTACAACTTCTACTTCTAGGTTGAAGAGCTAATTCGAATGTTTTAGCCCTCAAAATAGACTTGGAAATTCCTGGAGACTGCCCAGGCGGTCAAGGACCACCCAGGCGGTGAACAGAGGAAACAATTGCGTGGTTTTTTCATCGGAGACCGCCCAAGTTGTCAGAACTGCCAGGCGGTCATATGCGAGCAACCAGCGTTACGGGATGCAAATTTTGCACATTGGCCGATTTTAGTATTTTTTTAGGTTTTAAAGACTTATATACTATCACACAATTAATTCTATTCACTCTCTCTCATTCACTCTTTCTCATTCTCTCTCCTAGAAAACACATTCTCTCTCTACATTTCTTTCTTCTTCTCTCTTCTCTCTCTAAGGGTTCCATTGGTGAAGGTGCTTTATCTTAGGGATTGTGGCAATGATTGTTGCTATTATTTTCAAGTTCTCTCTTATCTTCATTGTTGTAATCCTCCAGAGATGGAGGAGTAGATTTCTTTACTAGTGTAAGGATTTTCGAATAGATTGGGATGACATTTGAGACCCTTTGTTTATATTGAATGCATTGGTTTTTTTTAATGTTTTGCAGTTTCTATTCCTTTCATTATTGTGGTGATTGCTATAATCCTTATTGGGATAACTAAATTGGCGATCGTCGTTTAGGGAAACCCTTTGGGCATAAATTGATAGATCTATTGGTTTATGTTTGAGGGAGAACATTAGAATTAACTTTTCGATTGGCGGTTAGGCTATAGCAATTGGCTCACTAAATTGATGTGATTTCTAAATAAATTGGCGATCGTCGTTTATTAGCTATTTGTATTGATTAAATTCTAGAAGTCGATTGATCACTAGTAGAATTGCCAGCAATTTATTACTAATAGCCACCAATGAGTTTAATATTTGGTCAATGATAATTAATTTCCAATCTTAGGAATACCTTACACTAGTGCCTTCTCTATTGTTGCTATTATCTTTCAATTTAAATTATTTCTTTAATCTCAAAAACCCCAAATTTCTAATTAGCTAATAACACTTCCTTGTAAGACGACCTGAGTTGTGGTCTTTACTACATTTTTAGTGCAACTTGGCACTTTATAAATTTTTAATTTGTTGCGGGCAGCGACACTCGCATCACTAAACCTAAAAGCATTCATATGAATCCATCTCAAATCATTGATACAAATGAGAACGGTGAGAAAGTGTTAGAAAGTAATTATAGAGGAATGATTGGCTCTTTTCTTTATCTTACTACAAGTAGACCTTGTAACATCCCAAATTTCATCTAGGCTAATTGACTCGATGAACTGAGCAATTGATTTACCGACTAGGCGTGGATCTTGGGCCAATAGTGGGAAGGGTTAACATTAGTGATTTATTGTTGATTAATAACAAATAATGTTAGAATAAGTAAGTGTGTCTAGAAAATGCAAATAATTACAAAAATGTCATTATTTAGTGAAATTATGAAAATATCCTTACTATGTAAAGGAAATTACCAACGACCCTTGGCTTATTAGTTAATGACAAAAACACCCTTATCCTATACATGGAATTACAAGAATACCACTGCCATTATCTAATTACAAAATATCCTTGTCTTGGTTAAAGTAATTATTATAATGCCACTACTTTAATAATTGCCACTACTTTAATAACTACTACAATGTCATTTGCACAAATCCCTAAACTTGTCTTTAAACAAGAATGAATCTAAGCCATTGGATTAAGATGACAATACAATAATTCAATCACATACATCATGCACATTCTTAACCACATACATGCACGTAGACAAAATGTCATGCTAAAAATTAAAAACACCTATTAAAGCATAAGGTCACATGTTGTAAACCTATGATGCATAAATACATTAAAGGTTAGAAAATTCCACTAACCATGCATGCCCAACAATAATATTTTTGCATAAAATATGGAGCCTTTTCATCCCAAAATTAGGCAACATGTTTGCATAAAACATGGAGCATTTTCATCCCAAAATTTGGCCAACATGCTTCCATAAATCATGCAAGCATTCTTCTTCTTTCTTGATCCTTCCACTATAAATACTCTTCAAACTCTCTTCCATTCACTCCATTTCCAAGTCACAAAGAGACCTCACCATGCTTTGCAAGAGCTACATCCTCTAACTCTTGTAGAATACATACACTCTTACTAGTGTTCAAGTCTTAGAAACTCTCTAAGTGTTGTTTCTCTCTTATTTTTTCTCTACCATTTCTTCTTATGTTCTTATATTCAAAGACTTCTCTTCACTCTCTAAACTTCATTCAAACACTTAAATTCTAAGCCAAACTTTCACTAGCCTTCACAAGAGTTACAATCTTTAACTCTAGTGAAAAATATTTTCTTAAGCACTCAAGTTCTAGAGCCAAGATTCAAGGTCATCCATTCCAAGGACTCTTGCTCAAGCTCAAGGAAGAAGAGAATGACTCTTTTTAGACCCTACATAAGAGGTAGGGATTTCTTCTTTATTTGTTCAAGCATTGTTGGTTTCTAACCTTGTCCATGGTTAGAATACCTCAAGCTTTTGTTATTGACAAAAGTTTTGAATGGTTATTTGTGAAATATATTTTTATGAATCAATGCATCACTTCTCTGTTATAAATTTTTTTATGATGATAACATGCTTATGGATATATGCAATGAATATGATGTATGCTTATGTGATTAATTACATGATGATTTGTGGCATGTTGTGATTATGAATGATTGATTAAGATGCATGTTTGATATGTTATATGACAGGAAGCAAATTTGGGAAATTCCATTCTCAGCCATTATACAATAAGATTTTCACCAAATTTGTGAACTTAGAAAAATTATGGAATTTTGAGCATGAAATGATGAATAATAAGTTATGATTATATGTTCATGTACTGCATCTCTAAATAACATAAAACACATGGAAATGATCCTCTAGACTCCCCAAATTAAAGGTTATGAGAGGTGATCCAATAAGGATAAGGTGACATAAAACATATGGAAGTGATCCTCTAGACTCCCGAATTAAAGGTTATGAGAGGTGATCCAATAAAGGTGATCCTTTAGACTCCAGGAATTAATGGTTATGAAAGGTGATCCTATGCCCCATAACCCACACTCCAGGAGTAAGGAATTTGCTTATCTATAAGATAAGTGTAGACTAGTGACGACTAGTTAGGTATGAGCTCATAACCTATAACTCTCAAGAGGAGAGAGTATTAGGGTAGCCCCATAGAGAACAAGAAAGGTAAGTCACCTAAGAGAGTAAAGAGGAAGGATTATATTAAAATGAATTATGTTCCTTATGTTATTATAATTCATTCAAGTCTTGTGGTGTGTTGCCTAAGCATTGACATGCATTTCATAATATGGTATACTGCATTCATGACATTAAGATTCATGCTAAAAGACACGGACCTTGGATAATGGTATTTGAAACTTAATAAATGAATCTTCTTAATTGTCCACTATTTTCATAATGAAACCTAAGGTTCCTAAGGACGAAGATGATGACATTTGTTTGGAAGCGAAAGGCTTACTGAGATTCTTGTACAAGTTTCTCATTCCCTCTCTTTTTCTTTTCCATCTCATCTTCAGAGGGTAATGGCTACGTTAGTGATCTACATTGATGCTCTCACTTGGGAGATGCACTTTGATCCTGCCAACCAATCTTATCATTTTGTGGGTTGTCTCTACTCCTACCGACCTTGCTTGTGTGCACGGATACCTTTCCCTTCTTGGGGAGTGTCATTAGTAGGTGTTGATGGTGGACCGCTTGGAGTGCTTGTGAATAACTCGTTGAAAGAGTCCTTCTTTTGATGTTTTTGTTAGCGGTTATCTACTCTAGGCATATCCCAGTAGGAGTAGTGGGAGGAGATGTTTTAGTTCATATACTTTTTATGTCTTTTCCGATGACTACACCTAACCCAACCTCTGTTGGTGGGCATGATACCATTTCAATAGTGTATTTTGGTGCATGATGTAGAATGATTAATACTTATGCTATAATTATATATGATAATATGGTTATGTTCATGTGGTTATTGTGCATACATGTGACTTATTTTATTTCTCCTCTATATGTGCAAGAATGATGGGTTTTACTTAGTACACACGACTCACGTTTTATTTTTAAAAAAAAAAATTTACCTATAATTTCATTAAAATATTTCCAAGAGTGTAAATTAAGAACTGGAACCAAAGAGTAATAACTAATAATTAACTTAAATACATGCTAGGCGTGTTGAGTTAAATATTAGGGTGTTACAGACTAACATTCAATTAAGTGTAGGCATTTGTGCTAGATTTTAATCTAACCTAAACCAATCATACTTAAATTATGTCAAAAGAATCTTAAGATATTTAGTAGGCACTACTAATCTTGGTCTGTGGTATGAGAAAGGTACATCTAGTGAGATTGTAGGCTTCTGTGATGTTGATTTCACTGGAGATAAAGTGGACAACAAAAGCATAACTGGATGCTACTGGTTCCTTAGACAATGTCTCATCACTTGGTCTTGCAAGAAGTATAACACAATTGCTCTCTTAATAGTAGAAGCAGAATATGTTGCAATTGCAAATTGTTGCACACAGATAATGTGGATCAAAAACCAAGAGGATTATCACTTGAGGTACTCCAAACTCCCTAACTTATGTGATAACACTAGTGCTATTAATCTTGATAAGAACCTAATTCAGCACTCTAAGATAAAATGTTAGAATAACACATAAATGTTATTTTGTCTCTTAATAGATAAAATGACTTGTCCAAACTAGATTTACCATATGGCATGCCTTGGCATTGAACCAGACATTAAAGTTTTGATCACAAAATTGGCTAATGCTCGACAAGTTGTGAGCCAGACCATCAACTAGTAATACATCAGAAATTTAGTGAGAACCATCCTTACCAGCATTTCTAATGCTTTTGACTTTGGTTTTACTTCCATCAATAAATTTCACTAAACTTGAATTTTTTGGCCTTAGGTTTCTAAACCATTTTCTTTTTCCTGACATGTGTCTAGAGCAGATACTGTCTATGTACCATTTGTCATCTTTCTCAACATGTGTCCTTAGACACACCTACAATAAAAATGATTTTTGTTTTAGGTACCCACATTTTCTTGAGTCCTTTTAGGTTAGTTACTTTAGAGGGATTTTTTTGGACCTGTTGACCGCTTTATTTTTTATAAAGCATTTATTAGGTAGGTGCTCCTTTTTATGGTAGAAATTACAAAATGTTTTAATCTTTGTTTTCTTATATAAGGTTGTTTTAGCTTTCTCATCCATTTCTTTCTCATATCCCTAAAACTATCTTTTAAAAGGAAGGTTTCTAACCACCAAGCATCTTGTTCAGATACTTAAAGCCATTTACCATTTTTTCTAAATTTGATTTGAGAAGCTTTGAAGTTTTCTCAAGTTCACAAATTTCTTTTTGAGCTTTCTGGTCTTCTCAAAAACTTCATTTTCCAAGGACTTGAGTTTTATATTTAAAAAAAATTTTCTCCTTGAATATCTTCTTTCTTAAGCCTTAGATTTTCATAATTAGTTTTCACTTTCTCAACCTCTAAGGTAGCTTTCTAATTATTCTTTTTAAGAGAAAGATAGTGAGAAGTTAAGTTTGGAGAGTTTTCAAGCAACTCATCATATAATACAAAAAAATCATCAAAAGAGATCCGTTTCTGAAGGTTTAATCAGCCATGAAGCATAGGTTGGCAACATCTTCAAGCTCATCTTGGCTTTCTGATCCTTCCTTTCTTCCTTTGAATCACTCTAAGTGGTAAGCATTCCCTTTTTCTATGGAGCAAACTTGTTTTGTGGTCCTTGAGCTTAGGACAATCTATTTTGAAATGTCCTTTCTAACCACAATGGTAGTAGTTCACGTTTTCCATCTTTCCCTTACCTTTCTTGTCCTTTCTAAGATTGATGTCCTTCCTTTTATAGTTCTACTCTTCTAAGCTCTAGACTTCTTTCTAAATAACATGGAGATTTCATCTCCATCTTCTCCCTCAGATTCATCATCTAAGTCCTCTTCTTTATTAGAGGTTTCAACAACTTTCATTGTTTTTCCCTTGTTTTATTTTCTATGTGAAGACTTTAGAGCTACTTATTTTGTTTATTCATGACTTCACCATGAACTTCAAAAAGCACTTCCTCATGGGTTTTGAGGGACCCAATGAGGGCATCTAAGCTATGGATTTAAAGTTCCTTAGCTTCTTTGATAGCTGTAACCTTAGGAAGCCATTTAGAAGAAAGGCTTCTTAGGATCTTTCTCACCTTCTTAGAGTTTGAGTATCTCTTATCCAAACCTTTGAGTTTGTTCACTATGTACAAGAACCTTGTAGTGATCTCATCAATATTTTCTTATTCAGTCATTTTGAACATTTCATATTGATGGACTAACATGCATATTTTGGTCTCTTTGACCTGATTTGTTCCTTCATGCAGCATGTATAGTATGTCCTAGATCTTCGTAGCTATGTCACAAGTAATGATTTTGTCATATTCTACTTTGCTTAGTGCACAGGTGAGTAGATATTTAGCTTTAAAGTTCAACTGAACTCTTGCTTTATGTTGCTTTGTCCATCTACTCCTGGGAATCTCTCTTGAGGTGGAAGGTGCACCTTCAGCTCCTGGTACATCCTCTATAAGGGTGTAATCCCCTTCTTGGATAATCTCCCACAAGTCAAGACTTGTGTATTTAATAAACAACTCTGTCCTTTAGCAATATAAACATTGTGTGCCATTTCTTCATGACCTTTTCCTTGCAACCGTTAGGATGCTCAACCCCTTAGAGGTATGAGCTTTGATGCCAATTAAAGGTGGAAAGTAGCACGAGAAGGGGGTTGAATCATGCTTCAAACTTTTTAATTCCAACTTTCTAAAATGCCAAATAGAGTTTATTAAGTTTTTCACTTGAAGGCAGCAGAAATGGTTGTTAGATAGCATCAAAAAGTGACTTTTTGGGTGAATTGAAAAGCTTTAAGGCTTTAGAAACAATGCTAAATTCGTTTTTAAGGAAAAGCATGGCAATTATCAAAACAAAAGCTAAATAATAAAGAGATTAAGAGAGAGAGAAAAGTTACTCAGGAATTTATCCTGGCTCAGCCAAACACTACCTACATCTAGTTCTCAATAACCTATTGAATTCCACTAAAATTCCTTTCCAACCCAAAGAAAGTAAGATAGTTTTTGTATAGCCTTCTCAAGCTATTTCTAGTGAGTAGTAGTTCCAATTTACTCTTACTCCAAGTAGTCTTTTTACTAGCCTTTTGAAGCTTGTCTCTTCAAGCTAACCTCATAATGATCACTCCTGAATCAAGGTACAAAGTTTTGGTTTAGTTGGTTTTCTTCAACAAATAACACTCAAGTTTTTTTGTAAATAGAACGTGTATGCACTTAAACTTGAGAGACTTCTTTCCATGATCTTCCTAGAAGAATATGTTATCTAATAAGTATAGGAAAGAAGAATACTAAAATAGAAACAAATTACAAGAAGTAATGAACTTTCAAAAATAAGTATTGAAGAGCTTCAATGTTTTTACAAACATCTTAAATCAAAAAAGTCTTCTTTACATATGAAGGTGTCCTCCTTTTATACTTGGATTTCAATTATAACCGTTTCCTCTTTATTTCATTTCCTCTTGACATGTGTGAATCTTCTTTTTGTGTCTAAGGAACTATCCTCTAGAAGAGTAGCTGAGCTATGTAAGTGCTATCTTTTGCATGTTCAGGACTATTGTCAAATGTGGTTTCTATGTGAACCTTAGAAATAACTTTTACTTTCTAAACGTGCTTCTAAATTTCTTCTTCTAGAAGGTAAGGTCATTAACCAAGTAAAAAAGTAATATGTCACTGTTAATACTTTTCTAATAGTTGATTTTAATTTGAAATTCAAATTTCCGTTCGTTTCTGTTGACTTAGCACAGTTTCTAGATAATGTGTGCTTTCTGAAGATGCTTTACAGCTTTTGATCTTCGTATTGATCTTCTTTGCATAACTTTGAGCTTGATAGGAATTCTTTCACCATTTAGGATGTCTTGAAAGTTGATTCTTATGTGGATTGAAGATCTTGATCACAATATGCAAAGGTTGAAAAGTTCATGAGAAGGGGGTTAAATTGTGCTTGGACTTTTCTTTCCTTTTTTATTTCTGAAAAACTCAAACAAGTACTATCAAGTAAAAACTTGAAGTGCAGTGGAAATAGTGTTAGTATGCATCAAAAGGTAACTTTTTGAACTATAACAAAGATGTGAAAAAAATTCATTAAAAGGGTTTCCAAAAAACACAATATAATAAGCACAAAGTAGTAAAAAAAAAGGAGAGTTAAGAAAGAAGAAGATACTATACAAGGATATTTATACTGGTTTAGCTAACCTACCTACATCCAGTTCTAATAGATGTTGAGTTCCATTAAAACCCTTCTCAACTCGAGAAAGTTAAATAGTATTTACAGTAAGGTTCTTAAGCTTTATCCAGTGACTAGTAGCTCACTCTACTATCACACCCAAGTAGTCTTTGACTAGCCTCTCCAAGCTAACTCTGACTAGTAGCTCACTCTACGGTCACACTGAAATAGTATTTAACTACCCTCTCCAAGCTAACTCATAGTGATCACTATAGGATTGGGTTACAAAAGATTTTGTTTGGGTTGAAATACTCAAACTAACAAACACTCAAGTTTTCTTAGGGTAAACAATATAGAGCTGGAAAACTTAAATGACTTCTTTCTATCTATTCTTCCTAGGAAGAATTATGTTATCTAATAAGAACATAGAAAGAAGATTTTTAACAAAGATGAAACTGATTACAAGCTATAATATCTTTAGATAATAAAGGAAATTTCTTTAGCATTTCAGATAGTATTTTCAGGAAAAGTCTCTTCATTATAAGCACAACATCTCCTTTTATACTTGATCTACATTTTTTGACTGTTTCCCTTGATCTGTTTTCCTAGTGACACATGTTTATCTTCTTTTTGTGTCTTGAAAATGAAGTCTAGAGGAGTAGTTTGGAATGTAAGAGTAGTTGCAGAAGCTATTATGTAATAGATGTTTCTGAGTCAACTTTCAGAAACTACTTTTTACTTTCTAAATGAGGTTTCTGAACTTTTCCTTCTAGAAGCTGGGGCAATTGACTAAGTTGACAGAAGATGTCACGTCAATTCTTAACTATGTTTGACTTTAAATTTGAATTTCAAGTTTCCCTTTTATTCTTGTAAAGTGTAGCATTTATAGTGAAATGTGCTTTCTGAAGTGGCATCATTGTTTTTGGGCTTCTCTTTGATCTTCAATTCTTCAATCAGAGCTTGTTATGAATTATATGATTACGATCATGATAATTGAAGATGATAAGCATAATTTGCTTCAAGAGTTGGATTGAAATCTTTACTTGAATTGCTCTTTCTGAAGTCACGTGTTTAGGAGTTCTATGAACTCAACAATGGACTAGAATATTTGATGACGGAAGCTCCTAATTTAAAGGGAGATGCTATCAAAATTTTGCCCAAATTTTTGTTAAGGAATTAAGATGAAAAGTAGTTGTATTGAAATATTAAATAGCAATTCAATTTGTATTTGAAAGTAATAATTTGATGTTTTTAAAAAATTTTAGGGTCTAGGGTTACTCACACGCTTAATGTTATCTTCAAACCAGTCATGGATGTATGATAGATTGCATCCTAATAAAGGGGGATTAAACTAGAATTTTATAGTGGTGTTGAAGAATTTATGAGGGTAGCATGTCAAACACAATAGTTCATTAATAAGGCAAAAGTTAGGTGTCCATGTAATAAGTGAAAATGCATGAAGGATTTAGTTGATGATACAAAAAATGTTCATTTGTATAAATGGGGATTCATGCCTAATTGTTGGGTTTGGATCGAGCATAGTGAGGTAGTTAATGTATGGAATCAAGTGGGTATGTTTAAGACTGAAAGTAGTTTTGGTGGGATCTACATAGCTCAGCATGACGTGGGTAATGTGCTATGGGAGGATAATCTGGTTGGACATCAAGAGATGGTTTTTGATGCTGCTAGTTTTGAATTTGTAGCTTGTTATTCCAAGCCATTATCAGAGCCCAACCAAGATGCCGCTAGGTTTTATAGCCTTATTGAAGCTACCAATCAACCTTTATGGGAGGATTGTCTACTCGAGTTGTTATTAGTGTAACACCCTTACTATCATAAAGTTATGCTTCCTTATAATGAGTAGTTATTACTTTTTAATTTTGCTTGATCTTAGAGATGTATATATAATATTAAATATGAGCTTGCTTTGAGAAAACATAAACCACTTTTTTTCCTTTATGTCGTAAAGCTTAAACATAAATAATATGTCACAATAAATTAGCGGAATAATATAATTGTATTATGCGTTGACAAATAAATAGTGTACATAATTATATGAAACCCTTACCCTGGTTCACACAAGGACCATCTAGTCGAGGTAGAGCGCTATTCAAAATTCATTAAAAGAAAATAAAATGGCATGACTAAGCTCTCTATCATCGGCTCATCAAAAGTCTGGACCATATTGCCAATACCAGTTAAAGGATCTCCACAAATATCACCATCATCCTAATCTATGTAAAAATATGATAACAACAGGAATAAGAATCAAAATCCCTAGTAGGAAAAATACTAGTCTATAGCTTAGCGACATTTGACTTAGTGTTAAATAGTTAATCTGTTTTTGGTTGTTTTATAATAATTAGTTTGTTTGATCCTTCACTTATTTAACATAGTATTATTAGTAAATTTATGCTTGAGAATAGAACTCATAGGATTGCTAATATTCTTCTCATCTGATGTATTGCCAATGATGTAACACCTCGTGTTACATCCTTATATAGATCACTAACATAGTTCAATCAATATAATACCTGATACCACAATCTTATATAGATCACAATAGCAGCTACTATCAATACATCACTTTCATCACAATGATGTAACACATTGTGTTACAACTTTATGTAGATCACAATTTGAATCCATGAGCTTATAATCAAGCAATTAATAGTACATTAAGCTTATTTATGCATTAATTACTTAAGTTTTCTTTCTTCATATGAAACTTTATCATTTGTTTAGGAAATCTTGTGATAGTAGAGTTTCTTTTTAATAGTTTTTATTTCTCATACTTTTGCTTTGAGATTTCCTTGAAATCTCCTAAAATCTAATGATTTTTTTTTTTCAAAATCTTCTAATTCTTGTGAGATTCTTCTTTTAAAATCTCCTAAATTTCTTATAGGATTTCTATGCAAAAACTACCAAACTTGTATGAGATTTCTCTAAAAAATTTGCTAAACTTTTATGAGATTTTCCATTTCAGAATCTTGCAGGACTCCTTACTTGATAATTCTTATAATTTTCAAGGAAAATAAACCAAGTATCTTACTTGGACTTCAATACCTTTTCTTCTATAGATCAAAATCTCATTCTTGTTTATCAAACTTTATCATCATATTTCACAAATACTAATCTTTGAGAATTTATAAAATTATTTCTAACCATATTCTTGTATAATTTTCGTGTATTTCATTCCTTTAAATGAACAAAATTACTTCATTTACTTAGTTAAATCTCTTACATTAATACAATCAATTCACAAGACTTTTATCTATAGCATCTCTTACACCTATAAAGCTTATATATATGCATCTTGGAAATAAATTTCAAACTTCACAAACATAATTTCAAACACATCTTAAGAGTTTATATTAGCAAAATAGCCAAAAAATCACAAAGCTTAAGATATAGATTTTTCTTACCTTCCTCCAAGCTTTTTGCCAATCCTTTCTCTAGCTTTTCCTTCTCTAAATCAAGCCTCAAACCACCTTCTAGCCCCTATATAAACTGCTATTTGGACATATTTGAAAAGGAAAAAGAAGGTTTTGGCTTGAGTTTAATATAGAGGAAGTGTTCTTAAACTAGTTTAAGCGTTTATCTAAGTGTAACCTTCAAGAATTCGATCGTTTGATGGAGTTTGTTGAAGTTGAAATTGAAGATAGTGAAGGAAAGGAAGAAAGGAATCTGAAGCTATCCAAAGAAGACAAAATGATATTTATTTTTTATTTATATAAATATGACTTACTTGGAGAGTTAGTAGTAACAAAGGGATAAGTATCATTATTTTTGGATCAATTTGCCTTCTATCAGGATTGAAAATGTCTATATATATTTGGTTGTTTTGAGTGAAGATTATCTTAGGTTTGATAATATCCTTTAATTGGACCAATTTCAATGTTTTGTACTAGTTATTACCATTTAACTGATTAACATCTAAAAAAATTTACCTGGCTAAAAATATTTATTTAATCTTATTCTTATTTTTATCTATGTCCTTATACCACTTATAGGGTCTCATCCTATATTCTATGTTAAAATATTATTATTTTGAATTTTTTTAATAATATTTAATTAATTTTCATTTTTTTTACAAAATCCTTAGATTGTTTTTTATTATAATTGTGTTTGTCAAAAATTTTAAAATCCCTATAGTTCCTTCACATTTAATCATAAACAATACTAAAAAAAACAAGTCGTTACAATTAGCAATTCGGATGTTGAGCATTAAGTATGAAGGGAACCGAAAGGCAAAGTTCCTTTGATCAGTTGGCTGCATTACTAAGTAAGCTAAGTTTGAATCCCGATGTAATTCCAAAAGATTTTTATTAAGCTAAAAAATTAGTTTCTAAACTTTGGTTGAAGGAAATAAAGATTGGCGCGTTAGAAAGGTTGCATGCTTTATTATAAAGATGATATTACATTGACTGAGTGTAAGTTCTGTCAAGAGCCTAGGTTTAAATCCAAGAGATGTGGAAGTGGAAGGTATAAAGATATTCCAAAAAAAAACAATGCACTATCTGTCCTTAATCCCTAGGCTAAAGAGACTCTATGCATCAATGAGCTCGGCTTCTCATATGAGGTGGCATAGTGAAAATCAGAAGATGACAGAATGATGACGCATCCATCGCATGGTGAGGCATGGAAGCATTTTGATTAACAATATCCTGAGTTTGCCTTTGACCCTTGAAATGTTAGATTGAGACTTCATTCAGATGGATTTACTCCAATAACCAATTTAGCAAACCCTATTCCTATTGGCCCGTAGTTATTACACCCTACAATCTCCCTTTTGAAATGTGCATGAAAGATTGTTATCTGTTCTTAACATGTATAATCCTTGGCCTTGATAATCCAAAAGGTAAGATTGCTATGTTTCTTCAACCCCTAATTGATTAATTAAATGAGTTGTGGTGCCAGGGTATTCTTACTTATGACATTTCAATAAAGCAGAATTTCATGATGAGGGATGCATTAATGTGGACCATCAATGACTTTCCAACTTATGGAATGCTATCTGGATGGATGACTAAAGGCAAATTAGCATGCCCGATTTGCATGGAGGATACTAAGGCATTCACTTTAAAACATGGAGGAAAGAACTCTTGGTTTGATTGTCATAGGAGGTTCTTAGATGCTGATAATCCATATAGGCGAAGTACATATGGTTTTAAAGGTAATTGTATTGAACATGATGAGCCTTCAGTTAGAGTAAATGGCCGCCAATTGTGGGATTGAGTTAAGATTTCCCAAAAATCAGAAGTTGAAAAGGTAGTGTGAATACTAGCCTATGCGGTATTACCATAATTGGAACAAAGAAAGTATTTTCTAGGAATTACCATCCTGGAAGTATAATTTAGTGTGTCATTGTTTAGATGTCATGCATATTAAAAAAAGTGTTAGATAACATTGTGAATACTGTAATGGATACAGATTGAACCAAAGACAATGATAAGGCAAGACATGATCGGCTTAGTATTGCACATGGCCTGATTTGCATTTACAAGAATTAAGAGATGGTCGTTTCTATAAATCAAAGGCCAAATATCTGAATCCACTAGAAACAAGTTATTTGTCAATGGCTGAAGGTTAGAATGCCCAATGGTTATGCTTCTAACTTAAATAGGTGGGTCAATGTTCACAGGGTAACCTTGTTGGCATGAAAATCCATAATTGTCATGTCTTCATAGAGTGCTTGCTTCCAATTGCATTTAGAGAACTACCTAATATTGTTGGAAGCCTTAACCGAGTTAAGTTAGTATTTCAGAGATTTATGCTCTTCTACCTTAGGGTTGATAATCTTCTTGTCATGGAAAAAAAATATTCCTATAATTCTGTGCAAATTAGAGAGAATTTTTCCTCCCAAGTTCTTGATTCAATGGAACACTTGCCCATACATTTGGCATATGAAGCATAAGTGTATGGATCGGTTCAATAGGTGGATGTATTCATTTGAAAGGGAAATAGGAGGGTTAAAAGAACCATGAAGAATTGGTCTCAAATGGAATGATCAATATGTCAAGCTTATCTAGCAAAGAGACATCAAATTTTTACTCATTTTACTTTCAGCCACATGTTCAATATAGGCGAACTTAGGTTGGTCGTAATAACGATGGAAAGGAGTATTCTATTCAACCAACATTGTCTGTATTCAATCAACATTGTATGTATTAATTATCTGACGCTCTCTGTGACGCCTTTAATCTAACTTACCAACTGGTTTTCATTTTTATCTCGGTAATATTTCATCAATGGCCCATACCCGTCGATAAAATACTTATCCATCGGTATACCACACTTTTCTTATAATGGAGGGGGAAATGGAAATACGTACCTTGTTAAAAGGTGATGGATCAGAGACACAAGATGACTATTCCTTCTTTGTTACCATCGAGTTGAGTGAAGTGAAATGGGGGTATACCCAAAGACCCCAACAAGCAATGAGAAATGATTTTGGCAAAGTAAGGATACAGTAATTAGAATGCAAAATGTGTACTTGGAGCCCATGGAGATATTTCAGGAACAACAGGGGCATTTAATAGGATCAGGAGCTCATTTGCACCCTCATTCCCATATCTTCACATTCGTGGTGATGGAGAGAGTAGGAAGATGGGACGAGTGAGCTCGATAACCATTGCCATGTGTGTTTTGTTCGTGCACTTGGGTTAACGACTGGGTTCGACCCATAGCTTCCAGGATAATGGACTTTTGTGTTGGGCCAGATTGGGCCTATTACAAGTTTGAATCCGTCTAATCTATTATCCGTAATAGTTATTAATCAAAACCAAAGGACTGTAATTACACACATCATCTAGTTATACTATAAATATTTAAAATAGAGATAAATATCAAGTATTTTTAAATAATTAATTATAATTAATTGAATTGATAATAATGTAATGTTAAAATTGTAATTTATAATTTTTTTGTTAAATTATTTATTTTAATTCACTAATATTTTTGGTCTAAGACAACACTTTTGGGGTGGCGTCTGTGTTAGGTTAAGTCAACGGTCAAGACGGCAACGCAATTATGCTAGAAGCGTTGCCTTAACCTAAAAAGAAATCGCTTTTAAAGCGTTGTCATATCATCTAATAAGGGCAAAGCTTATTGCGCATCCCCTCATTTCAAAATGTTGCCTTTTAAAGTCCAATTAGCTATGCTTTTAAAACTTGCTTAAATCTTCTTTGTTGACAACTTCAGAAGTTGACATAATTGAATGCAAAGTAACCATCCAATGAGATATCACAAAGATGAAATAAGTGATAGTAGTGGTGATAATTCAAATAATGGTCAACAACAAAGTGATGATGAAAACAGCCCTGAACTTTTAGATCAACTAAGATGTTCAATATTATATTCAAAACTGTTATGAAATTATTTGAAATTTCTCGATGTAATTTTTTTTTTTGTGGACTTTTTCATTATTTTAGTATGGCTGGTAAAAGCTGAAATGTTAGTTTATCGACCATCCCCTTCACCTCTGCCCTTGACCACCTCTAGCCTCACCCCTTCCACTACCTCTCCATCTCTACCTTCATTCCTACCACCACCACCCTCCGTTAGGATGATGCCCACTCTTGGGTATGGTGGACCCCACCTCCCTTTTATTCTAAGTCAGCCCATTGACAGTGACCCTTCCCTAGCCCTACCACTACCCCGACTCCTCACCCAATATCTCACCATACTCCTACATTCTCAGGTAGGTAGACACAGATGAATGGGAGGCCCCTCAAGCCAGATTGTAGGCCACTTGGGCCTCGTAGACTACTCCGGGATTAGGCTGGACGTAAAGATAGGTAAATTTAAACAAATTTTCTATTACATTATAATTTTGCATTGCATATGATATTTAAAATATTTTCATTATTTTAAGCTTTGGCCCATTTGAGGGTCACCGTAGAATCATGAAGGTTATATAGAGTATGTATAACCATCCATGGTCCACCTAACTGACATTCCACAAGATGTCAAGGCTATATGGAGGGAATGGAAGGTAATTTTATAATTTATTCACCTTTGTTAATATATATGTGTGTGTGTGTGTGTGTGTGTTTATATTATTTAATTCTATGGTTATGATTACTTATGTGTTGTGAGTTTTGTGTATACAGAGGACATTTTATATTCTATGAGCATAAGCCCACTGTAAGAGGGGTTCGAGGATAGGTCCTCCAAGTGCTTGGACACATCTTCCACGATATCTGCAAGGGGCACATGAACAGCCCATGGCTGAGTGATGCCACCCTCGGCAAGCTGCAAGTGCCATTGGGCCTTAACCCGACCTTCAATGATAGGTCAAACAAGAGGAGGACAAACTAGGCCTGGAAGAAAGGTGGGTTGCTACATGCCAGTGGGTTGAGCACCCAAGAGTGCACTCGTAAGCATCTAGTAAATCTTTAACCTTTCTACATTTGAACTGTGGCAAATACTACGTTTTTATGACTTTATTGTGAATATTTGTGTAGTCAAGGGACTTAAATTGCTCTCCAACCTAGGGAGGTCTCTTCAGAGACTCACACCTGAAAGGGTGAGACGCAAGGGGAGTCAAGAGACCTGGGTAGAGATGCCACTTATGTAAGTTTCAATTCAGACTAATTTTTATTGCTTTTTTATGTTTTATTTTTTTTCCCTTGTACGTGAGTTCACAGACCTGAGGCTAGGCCCAATGATGATATCGCTCCTCCTCCAAACGAAGAGGATGTCTGGGCCCAGGTGGGTGGCCCATATAAGGGTTACATATATGGGATGGGGTACTACCCTGGCAGTAGATCCCTATCCTTCGCTCCTAGGGCAGCTACTAGGGATGATGCCCTGAGGGAGTGTATACATGCCCTAAACCAAGGCTCGCAGCAAGCAATAGGCCGGGCATGAGGAGCAAGAGCTCAGGGAGATCCGATAGCTTAAGCTATCCATGAATCAACGAGTAGGAGAAGGCCAAGAAAGAAAAGATTAAGTTCAAAATGATAAAGTAGAATATCATTGATGATGTTATGAGCTTCTTTAGGGACATGCAGGCCTCGGATCCTCTGGCTCCAACAAGAAGCTCCCCAGATGCCACTCTCCTCCATTTTTTAGGGCTCCTCACATTTCAAATGGCACAGACAACTCCACTGGGTTCAAATAGTGATGATAACGTCGACAACGCTAACAACCAGCATGACTTTAGCTAGTATTTGATTTTTTATATTTCATTCATTTATTGCACTTTGTATATATTTTATTACGATACTTTGTTTACATATTGCATCAGTTTGTTTATTTTATTATTATTTCATTATTTTTTACTTAACATCACTTTAAAATTTTTGCTCCCTTTAACCAAAGAAAGGCAATGCTTTATAAGCATCGCCTTAAGCTGGAATAAATGCAATGCATAAAGGGTGCAAAAATTGTTGCCTTTAATTGGCAACAAAAGCATTGCCTTTGACGCAATAAAAGCAACGCTTTTTCACATACCGTTGCCTTTTATTTGTCAACGTTGCCTTAGAGAAAAGGTAACGTCAGTATAAGCAATCCCCTAGAAAATGTTGCCTTTGGTCAAAAGTACTGCCTTTGTAACACCATAATAATTAACCCAATACACTTAAGCGGTATCTGATTAATTACTAGACTTTACTCTTTGCTTCAGTTCCTTAATCATGCTTTGAAAATACTTAGTGAAATTACGAGCCATTTTTTAAAAAAAAACATAATTGAAAACGTGAGCCACGCATAACGTGAACGATAATCGAATAAAGCAGAAAATGAACAGACATATCATGAAGAACACATCATATTGGCTCCATCATATGACATCCATAATTACATATCACATAGATATTTTGCCTACCAAGAAGTTAAGCTAGATGTAGGCAATCAAACAAAACATAAATAATATATGAATGGAAAAACATCTATTAACGGCACCTATTTATAACGCTTCAGAGATAGGAATAGATATAGGAGTTCACGCTCAAGGTCTAGCGATACGTTCCTCAAGGATAATAAGCTGGTTCACAAGATCACGTGCATCTACCAGGTGAGAGCATCAACGGGAATCACGAACATCACCATCACTTTCTGAAGACGAGATGGAAAGAAAGAAAGAGGGAATGAGAAACTTATAAAAGAATCTCGTAGCGTACTCACCTCATATGCATCATGTCATCATCATCGTCCCTAGGAACCTCGGGTTTCATTATGAAAATGTGAGCATGCTAAGATTCATTTATTTAGTTCGGAAATATACTTTCCAGAGGTTCGTTCATTTTAATCATGTGTCTTATAATGCATCATAAACTTAGCATGTCATGTTTATAATGAACTTTTCCTTTCATATATAATAACATAGTTATGCATACAACCACATCATATTCCTCATCATCATTTCATAAATAATATGTATAGAAGAACATCATATTTACAGTGCATTACTTAGTTCCTTAGGTGACTTAAAGTTACTTTCATCATCATTTTCCTGGGCCACCCTATACTTCACCCTTTAGGAGTAATCTAGGTTATGAGCTCATACCTTACTAGTAGCATATACTTATCCTTTTTGATAAGTTAAAATCCAGACTCTACCCTTTTGAGAGAATGGTTTAGGGGTAAGAATCATCTTTTACCACCTATAGTCTAATGGGTCCAAAGGATCATTTCCTCATAAGTTTAAGTCACCATTAAATCCTTGCATGTTATATCATAATACAACTCCCAATTCATAATCATCAGGATGCATAAACATTCTCATTGTTTGCAACAGCAACTATAACATGCAAACCATGAAGTCATTCAATGAAATCAAATACTTAATAAGCATCAAATCATTACATAGACTTATCATTTCAAAAATCAAAGAGGCATCATCATAAATCCTCAGAAAAGCTCCCTAAACAACTGCAACTTTAGAATCAGGTAACCTCAATCATTATCTTACTTTCTTATGCATCTAAGGGATTCATTATCATTATTACCCATAATTATAACCTTCAAGTACATTATTAAACCACATGGGACAGCATAGGCAGTAGGTTATATTTAAGGCTTTACGGTGTGCTAGAAGTTGCATCTTTAACCCTTTCTTGTTACCAGCTTTCCTATGATGCTAAAATTAATTACTAAATAAATTATGAATCATTTTCACTTATCTAGACATAATAAAATCTGATTCTTATAGCTTTTAAGGTTCTGAGAGAATGTATAAATTTCATTCTCTAGAGTCCTAGAAATCTTGCTTTTATGGTTTTCTAGGAAGCTAGTTTTATCTCTAACATGCATAGAATCATTCCTTTAGCAATAAACCATAATTATCACAACTTCAAACATAGTAAACCATCATCATATAGTAGTACTAAACTCAGATTAGTGGCCGAATCATGAACCTCATATAATTGCTTAAAGTCACATTTCAAGTATACATGTGATACTAGTTTACCGTAAAATATTTGCAAAACCTAAAACTCCTTTAGAAACTAATTTTTTTTGTTAAACTTGAAAGAAATCATAGGACTTTAGGTCTTCCTTAATCATGAGGCCGATTTATACATTGAAAGAATGTTCATGATTAAAATTTTCACTTAAGATAAAAGGAGCAAGTCTTGAGCTTTAGAGATTTAGGTGATAACTAGAATCATAAACATAATATGCCAATCCCTTTCTTTATCTTTAAGATTTAAAGTGATGACTTGGAAATTAAACATGATATGCAATACTTGAAATTTAAACATGATGCAAGTGCTTGAAATAAATAAGAAACTGGAGCGACGTAGTCCGCATGGACCAGTGGAAAGAGAAAAGAATCTTAGTAAAAGAAAAATAAGAAATCGGAGCGGTAGTCCGCAGCTAACTGAATGAAGAAAGAAGATTCTTATTACATCTTATTAAGCTCCAAACTCAAGACTTCTTAAAGAATGAATTCTTTGGCTCCAATAATCTTAAGGAAATTGAAAGTGAGCTTTAGAGTTCTTATTATCATGGTTCCAACTTTGCTTGTGATACTTGGGCAAGTTTTTGAGCTCTAGGATTCTTAGGTGATGACATAATAATAAACATGTCATGCGTTGATTTTTTAGCCATTATAAAATAAAGTGAGAGTATAAAATAAATATGAGATGCAACCTTTTATCATCTTTAGAGATTAAGTGACAACTTGAAACATAAACATGAAATGCAAGCTTGAAAATTTAAACATGAGAATACAAGTTCATTTATTCATTCTTGAGAATTTAATGATGACATAGAAAGTAAACATGGTTATGCAAGGCATAAACTTAAACGTGGATGCAAGTTCATTTTATTTCTTTACTAGAGCTCCTCTAAGACTTTAGAGAAATATAAATTCAACCCAATATATCTTAGCAAGACAAAGTGAACTTTAGAGTTCTTTATGCCAAAGTGTCAAAGACAACCTTATAGCTTGAACCTCATCATCAAGCTCAAAGAAATGGATTAAAATATGAACATCAACACTTTTTGAAATCAATCATAATGAAAACTATTTTTACATAGAGTTCTAAGTTCAAGGTTAGCATAAAAATATCATTCCTTAAAGTTTTGCTTCAAGTGGAACTTTCAAGCTTTAGAGGCATAACTGGTGATAGATTTACAACCCACTCAAGGTCCTCATCATCAAGCCATCATTTCATTCCTACTTAGGCCATTTGGCCGAAACCATTAAAGAAAAGGGAAGGAAAACCGAGTTGAAAAATTCATAGAAAAGGTTCATTGATTCAACATTTTGAGCTAGAAACATAACTTGTCATAGCATAAAATGAACTTAGAAACAACACCCTACCTAATCTGGTTTGAAGGAAAGGAAAAGAACTTGGTTTCTTTAAGTGAAATGAAAGTAAATCTTCTTGAAAACTTGAAGTAAGAATTTCGGCCAAGGGGAGGAAGAAAGAAAGCTTTTGTGCTTTGTAAAAACTAGAAATGTGTAAGTATGAGCAAAGCTTTCCAGACTCCTCAACTAAGTATATTTATAGAGGAATTCAAGCTCATGTATGGACAAGAGGAGGAGGCATAAGTGGCGGATTTTAATGGGGAACAAAGGGAGGAAAAAATCATTTTCTTGCTTGGTGGCTTAAAACATGAAATCATGTTTCAAGGTTCCTTGTTTTATGGTAAATTTTGGCATTATGTTTAGTGCACAATTTGGGCATTAGGTGGCGCCATTTTCTGGTCCACTTATGATCAGATTGGCTTTTATTTTTTAGTGGGAAATCATGTATTAGATGTTTAATTACTTAGGTAAAAGGTTAGAAATTGATAGGTTAGTGAAAAAGGATAAAATGTTAGGTGTTTAGGTCAATTCAAGACAAAGTAAAACAAATAATCATACATAAATGAATGAAGTTAATTTTAAGTAAGTAAAAATCAATTTGTAACATAGATTCATAAATTAAGATAAGAAAATATAGTTTTATGAGGTTTTACCTAAAAAATTCTACTGTAAACTTGAAATAATGCGTTCTTTGTAATTAAGGAAAAGAAAATATAATTTTTCTTCAAGTAAATATTAGGCTTTAATCACCTCAAATAATTATTTTTAACCTTAGATAATTAATTTTTAACTCTAGGTTAATAATGGAAATCAATTGAATTGAATTGGAGTTAAAATCACTTAAATTACTTAAGTACAATTTACTCGGGGCAAAAAGGTAATTTTTCTAAAAAGCTCGGGACCACCAGGCTTAACCAATAGTCAATCATAGCTTAAAAACATCTTTTAAACTATTTTAGTGAGGTTAAAGCTAAGTTAACACGTAAATAAAATCAGCAAGGGTAGGCCGTTGGTCATTGCGCAAAAACTCAAAATTGAGATTCTTCTCCTCTATTAACACACATAACACAAACAATCCCTATTATCCTCAAAACATCCCCTTGAGGACGGGGGGCCATAATCCTCATTTTCTGAGTAAAATAACCTCACGGTATTTTGGTCATTTTACACGTCCAGAAAATTGTTTGGTCTCAAATTTTATATAGAATTACCTAGGGTTAATTCAATAATTTAACGCAGGTAAAATTGGGACGTTACACCTTTGAGAAAAGGCAATGCTTTTAAAATGTTGTCTTTGAGCTAATTTCTTGTAGATTGAAAGTGAAGTAAAATGGGCATTTTAAGAAAGTCAAATAAAAGCCATTAAAATAAGAGTGACAATATAAATTTAAATGAAGTTCGTGGTTGGATTCTCCATTGTTTTCCAAGTCGGTGCCATAGAGCACTTCTACCCGAATTGATGTTATGACGTTATATATGTTGTACAAAAAATATTATTTTAACACCTAAAATGACCTCATAATTCTCACTCATCCATCACATTCACATCAATAATGATGAAATGAGTGTTCAAATTGATCAATTTTATTATTGGAATAACATTCCTCAAAATAATAATAATAATAATAATAACAGCAATATTAATAATAACAATAATAATAATAATAACAAAATAACAACAACGGAAGGTCGGTCTCTTATTGCTTGTAGGAGTCATCAAGTGCGACAGACTTAATCCTTTTTTTTATATATAAAGACTTAATCTATTTTTTCATTCGGGTACGTAGAGACATTTATTCGGACTTTGCAGCATTAATCTTGTACAAATTGGTTGGATATGATATTGGACAAGTACCACATTGAACACAAAGGAGAGTAGGTAACGACAGGAAAAGCAAATCTCCGTACCCCTTTCATGGATCAGACTCCATCTTTATTAAACATATACAGGTTGCAAAGCTTGCTTATGATCCATGTTATGCGTTTAGAATTTCAGTTTCGTTTGCCGTTTTGACAAGAAAACCCGGATTCCTAGACAAAGTGTCCAAAAAGATAGAAAAGGAACACCTGTGTTTCACAAACCCCACTTGAATACTTTAATGATTTTCCTTTGGTTCATTTGGGACATAAGGAAAAAAAACTGAAAATAAATTCAGAATTGGGCAAATTCTATTGCACATAATTATGGAATGAACTATAGTAGCTATTAGCTACATTAAAACATGTAATCATAATGTGGCTAGGAGCACAAGGGAGGGTGTAGCACTGTACCGTGTCTATTTGGTTATACGTTAAGAAATCCACCACCTCATAAAAATATTATTCAAACACTTAATAAATAAATATTTATTCATTACATCACATTTAATATTGGATGTTTGAATAGGACCATTCATCACCTAATCCTCAACCACAACCAAGAATCTGTTGCGCTGCCCAATCCTCGGTCACCATTGACGAGCTCTTGTGCCACCCAATCGTTCACCACCACCGAGGAGTCACCGCGGCACTTGGTCGCCTAGCACCATCAAGGAGCCGCCTCGCCACTCATACGTCCATCACCATCGAGGTGTTGCCGCGTCAACTAGTCATCCACCACCATTGCTATAAATTTCACGTCCCTGTCGTCGTTCTCAATGACAATGAAAATGACGTCGTCGTCAATAGGTCCTCCACTGCCACCGCGGGCTTTAGTTTCACTTCCTTAGGCGCAACCTTCCTCCTCGTCCTCGTAGAGATTAGTTTCAACTTTCAACATCGTCATCATATATTGCACCATTCACTCTTTGCCGTCGACCTTGGTGCCACCAACGTACCTCGCGCAGATGGTCTTTTTGAGCTTGTCGCCGAAGGCCAGGGATTATTGTCATTCGACGAGCAGGGGCCGTGACTTGAACGACGTTTTCAGCCAACTGTCAAGGAGCTTGACAGTGGATTCGAGCAAGGTGGACTTCCCAGAGATGGTGAGGACGTTGGACTTGTTGATGGAGCGAGCATTGGCAAGGGTGAGGCAAGTGGCGGCAAACATGGCCAGGAGGGACTCTCATGGTGATTGGAGGGTTGAGGTGAAGGATCATGGTGAACCAACATTTGGTTACAGTGGTGAATCACACACCATACTTGTTCTGTGTACATTAGAATCCGCATCCGCAGAGGTATATTAATTGGACATGACCGGCATTATTGCTTAGTTTTAAGATCACCGATACTTTCTTTCTCCGCTCTTTTTATTTGTTCAATAAAAGCTTCAAAGGTTTGTTACTTTCTTAGCTTGATTTGTTAATTCTCCCTTCATCACGAATACTATCTGAAATCGCTGTCTAACACGCTTGTGAATTAAGTTAAATAAAAATCGAAATAACACAAAAATCTGGATATAATTTCTAGTTAATGAACGAAAGAGCGAAATGCAAGCTAAGTGAAAACACAGCAAAAACAAATTTCTTTTTTTGTGTGTAATTCATTAACCCAAACCAAAGTAGTGTAAGATCTTAGTACATTCACCAAAACAACAGAGAATTCTTAGTTTTTTTCCGAATGTCATTAAGAAGATCGATAAAAAAAACAAACAGAAAATGATAAATTTTGTATCGAATAGAGAACTTTTAAAGTTTTGCACTTTTACCCTAAGACACTCAATAAAATAAATAAATAAATAAACGAACTTTCACCAACAAATGTGATCATTAATACCATGTTTCCCTTTCATTTATCAACATTAATAAACGATGGACGAGACTTAAAATTGAGGCAGAAGTAGGACCTTCTCGGCTAAAATGGTAGGTAATCTACAATAAATGAGCTACTCATTCATTCCATGAGTTCATCACTGATCACTTACCTACATGAAACCCTGTGCTTCTCTCTTATTTATGTCCACCAAAAGCATCATAAATCACCGAACAAAGCTGGTCCCTTTATTTATTTGTTTTTTTTTTTTCCTTTCAAGGTCTAAGATTTTTTCTAACTACAATTGGGTAAAAATAGATTAATACTAGCTTTCTTCTATACAAAATCTGTTACAGTTGTAGCATATGGATTGGGTGATAGTAATCGATTTTTAAGTGAAGTGACAGTAATATATTAATAGCATTCTTTTGCACAAATTATACCATATGGCACATTCTTTGTTAAATCACAGGATCGATATTTTACGGAAGCAACATTTTTATACCGAAGAAAGGAAATGTTGTATGTCAGATTATGATTCTCTCCTTTTTGCTTTGAATATGGCACTATCTTAAATGTTATGGAAAATAAAGAGCTGCATTTAGAATAATAGACTTTTTACATAACAAAGTTAACCTAATTCTATTATTAAAATAGAGTTTAATTTTTATATATAGACAATATAAAAAGTTTTACATTGTCATCCAATCAAATTATTTCATTTAGATATTTTTTAAGTAGTGAATGTGAAACATAATTATTTTTACTAATATGACAATACATAATTCAATAATAGTATCAGTGCATAGAAATTAAATTTTTAAAAGTATGGCTCTTAGTTTAAAGAAAATAAGAGAATTTCTAATACATTTTTGCTTTTTACTGATTGCCGACAATGAAAATTTACGTTACATATTTAGTTAACAAGAAAATTAAATCCTCATAATATTTTTTAATTGCAATTTAGATCTTTCAAAAATGTCTTTTAATTTTATGTTAGATTTAATTTTAATACAATGTAAAAATATATATATTATCATTTAATCATTTAAATTAGAGTGGGTTTGGAATGAGAAAAAAATAAAATGGTTTAATTTGTAAATCAAATCATTTATTAGTATATAGAAAAACATTGAGAAATTAATTTATTTATAATTCTATCAAATATATTCTTTTAATTTTCAAATCCTTTGATTTTTTATAGGATTTGGATGAAAATAAATTAATTCTTAAACTTCCACATAAATCAAATCAATTCATTTTCTATTTTAATAATTTGAAACACAATCTATTGGATTTTAGACATAAAAATGGATTTATTTCAAAAATAAGATTTAACTTAAAACTTAAATAATTTCGCATCAAATCAATTAGTTTCCTAATTTTGATCATTCTAAACACTACTCTATTTGTTTTACAATAATTGTCAAAAGCCAAAAAAAAAATACATATATTAAGGGAAAAAATATTTGTAAATGTTGGAAATTATATGAATTGACAAAATTATCATTCCATAGTCATTCATATTAGATAAATATATTGACTACTTAATTAAAAAATTTATAATAAGAGTATAAGTGGAAGAAATAAATTAATATTATCTAGATATTGTGAACAGATATTTTGAAACATGAAAAAGTTAAAAATCAATACTTAATGTGAAACGGAGACAATATCTTATTGTCATATAAATTGAATTTTTGTGTATTAATTAATTAATTAATTACATTAAGTTTTTAATATGCTAAATTCTTGCTGATTTCCAAGAAGATATTTAAAAGTGGATAGAGACAATATTACTTAAACAGTTTTATCTTTTCTGTTTTAAATAATTTGAGAATAACTGATTGTTTAGGAAGAATGAAAATTTAACGTTATTAAGTAACGCAATATATTAGGCTAAATGATCTTATGAAAGGAAAATAATGCAAACTATTTTTGTACATAACTGATTTGCACCTTCTACCAACATAATCGAATATTACAAGTTCAAAGATATTTGCATCTTTTCACATCCTAATACTTTTATTTTTTATGGCGTATCTCACATCCTAATTTGATCACACTTTCACATATGTTTCCCAAAACTTAAAATGATACAAATGAACAAAGCCATAATATATATATATTATGTGAATTAAACCCCTCATATTTATCTACAGGGATTCAAGTTTACATTCATTTTGTTTTCAAGTCCCAATTCAAATCAAATTAGACACAGAAAGGAACAAGAAGGAAGGGAAGGGAAATGCTAAACAAATATTTAGAAAGATTAAAAAATAAAAATATATATTATATCAAAATTTAGAAAAATTTTCCTAGCTATTCATATTATTTACCGATCATACCCCTGAGAGCCAACGAAACATTTCAGTGATCTCCTCGCCAATTCGGTTACCTTCAATGTCATAATCTGAGCAGACAGGAACGGCGTCGCTTCGGCGACTACTCCCAGCACCACTGAAGATCCTTCCAGAGCTCCGAAACGACGCCGTTCGCGACGATATGGAAGCAGAGATCCTATCCACGTACTCCTTCAGCCAGCTCCTCACGCCGCCAACCTCGCCGGCGAGGTTCGCTTCATGCTGACCCGCCGGGGGCTCCGTCGGCCCCGGAAGGTCCTTCTGATCGGAGGCACTTCTCCGGTGAGCGTGGCTGAACGGAACCTCCAATTCCTCGTCCACAAAGTACTCGAATGATCCAATGGAGTAGGACCTGGACCTCGCGCCGCGGCGGGATTCGGCGGAACTTGCTGCGGCGGCGTCATCCGGCACTGTTCCGCGGCGGCTCACGTTACCTATCTCGAGGCGGAAACTGTCACTGCCGGCGGAGGAGGACGGCCGGAAAAGCTTGGCAAGGTCCGATTCGGCGGTGACAATGGCGGATCGGCAGAGGGGGCAGGAGAGGTTGGATTGAAGCCAGGTGTCGATGCATTCGGCGTGGAAGGCGTGGCAGCAGAGTGGGAGGAGGCGGAGCTGGTCGTCGTGGCGGAACTTCGAGAGGCAGACCGCGCAGTCAGCGGCTGCGGCGGAGAGGCGGGTGACGGAGGAGAAGGTGAACAGCGGGAGGGAGTCGATGATAAAAGCGGAGGACGAAGAGTTCTGAGGAAGTTCCGGCGAGATGCGGCGGCTGGAGGTGAAGATTGGCGTTGTGCCGGCGGAGGGGGCGGCGGAGGAAGGGGAGAGACGGCGGAGGCAGCGGCGGTTGAGGTGGCGGAGGAGGAAGCAGAGGGCGAGGGACACGATGACGGTGACGGCTAGCACCGTTACGATGATGAGGATGCTCGGGCTTAGGTTCTGTAACGGAGATGAACGGCGAGGTGGTTGTGTGCCTGAACTAGAAACTGTCGTGATGGTGTCTGATCCGACGACGTTTAGTGATAAGGGAGGAGGAGCAGCCATTGTTATTGTGAGAGAGATTGAAACTTGAAAGTGAGAGATATAAAAAGGGAATAATAAAAGTGGCGCCTCAGGGTGGTGCATGAAGTGTGAATGTGTTGTGTTAGAATAAAGGTATTTCAACACTCAAATAACAATGGGCTAATGGCCATATGTGTTTGCGTAGGAGGAGTGGGTAGCACGTGAGGGACACGTGGGACTTGGGTCAAGACTCATGAGTCAAGAGGTTAATGAATTGAATGTGGATGGCACGAAATGGATGGATGGAGTTGGGGAAACTGAATTTATTTGATTGAACGAAGAGAAGTAAATGCGCTCAGGTTTTTGTAGAAGAGGCGCAGGCAGAGCTGCTGCTCTCTCTGCTTGTGTGTGTCCTTGAATTCTACATGGCCACCTTCTGCATTCGTTGTTTTGGGTTTTAGATGAGTTGGGAGGGTCCCATTTCGTTCTATTTACTTTCCCTTCTTAATATATATGAGTAATAGTAATGATACTTTCGTAAATCAACCTACATACTAAATATTTAAAAAAATTAAATGTAATCTGCCTTCTATCTATAAAAAGTAATAAAAAAACCTAATGTACATTTTAGGAGAGAGTTCATTAGAGAATTGAATAAGAAGAAATATCATTTTTCTTATGATTAAATAATAAATATGGTCCTTTTCTTGTAATTATATTGAGAACGGATATTATCACTCCTAAATATCTATCATCATTTTCATCCTATTAATTTTTAGTTGATTTTTCTATAATGCTCGTCTAGTATTTTAATAAAAATAATAGTTTAATATTAATTGTTCAATATCTATTAATCTATTAACATTAATATATAAAAATTAGTATATAAAAGAAAGAGGTATAAATTGAAATGTTCTGTCAAGTGGCAGTTCTCTAGAACCCTTCTCTATAATTAAAATAGAAAAGTTTCTAATTTAGGAAATATTATTAATATATAAAAAAGAGAAATATAAATTGAAAAGTTTTGTCAAGTGTCAATTCTCTATAACTTTTTTCTTTAATTAAAATAGAAAAGTTTTCAATTTAGAAAATATAAATATTAAATTAAAAAAATTAAAGCTACTTAGTGGAGAACATTTAAGTGGACAGTATTTAATGCTCCCTTAGTCCATGAATATTTATTCATTTCAAAAATTTGTTTTATCTAGAAATAATTACTCACTTTAAAAATTTAAGTAATATTAATTATTTATTTCCAATAACACCTTTATTAAATACTATTGACTCACTAGTGAAGAAGGAGAAAAAAATTAGAGTATTGAAGAGAAAAAAGTGCAGTTAAGTAAAGTATTCATAATTTTTACTAATATTAATATTTTACCAACCATCTCCTTAATTCTAATAGTACACATTTAAAATAGGACAATTATTTAAGGACGGAGGCAATATAAGACATATAAGTGAATGGTGAAATCTAGTGATGGTATTTAGGTGGATGGTGAAACTTGTGAATAAAATTTAATTGTAGGGTGTATTGCTCTAATATATATTTATAAAATTAGTTCATGCGATTTTACTTGAAATAATAATGGTTTTGTAAATTTATTTCTTTGAAATTGCTTTATTAGGAAGTTACAAAAAAAAAGGTGAGTGAAAGAGAATGAATTATATATGTTTAATAATCAGTTATTATACATAATATTTTTATGAAATTTCTCTTTAAAATTATTTTATTGCGATTCTAAAGAACAAGGAGGGAGGAGAAAAAATCTTATATTTTAATTTAACTTCAAAATTGAATATACATTTTCTTATTCTTATAAAATATTGAAAAATGAGGAACTAGAAGAAATAAATGAAATATTTGGAGTTATTTGATTCCCATTTCAAAATTAAAAGTAGATGATTTATTATTATTTAGTAATTTTTAATCTAATTGATCAATTAAATTATTTTAATAATAATTGTTATATTTGTTAAAGAGATTTATCTCATGCATTGCTAGGTAAAATAATGGTTTTGTAAATTTCTTTATTTGAAATTATTTCATTACGAAGTTGGAAAAAAAAAGGGGAAGGGAGTGAGGGAAAGAGAATGAATTTTTTTTATATACAAGTCACTATAAATTATTTGTGAATAATATTTTTGTGAAATTTTTCTTTAAAATTATTTTTATTACGACTGTAAAGAATAAGAAGGGAGGGAAAAGGAAAATAATTAAAATTTACTTAAAACTTGAATATACATATTTTTATTTTTATAAAATATTAAAAAATAGGAACAGAAAGAAAATTAAATGAACATTTTTAAAGTTATTTGATTCCCATTTTAAAAGTAAAAATGAATAATTTTATTATTATTTTTATAATAAATATTGTATTTGTTAAAGAGATTTATTCTGTGCGTTGCACGGATTCAAATACTAGTTATTTATAATTTTATCTTAATATATTATTGCTATTAGTTCAATTAAAAATAACCAAATTATTTAAAGTCTTGAATCTTTGCCCGTAACGATTATTTTTTTGTTATTCATTAATGTATGTTAAAAATAATAAATAGATAGATAAGACATCATATACATGATTGTCTACTTTACTATAAATTTCAATCAAACCACGGGTCGGATTTTAAAGTGCAGCCAAGATTTTCAAATGCTATGCATGAAAAATTTCTTCAACCAAAATACCAAAACACGCCTTGCAACAAGAAGAACTGAGGTGTCAAAGATCATTCTCCATTACTAATTCTTCCTATTTGTATCGGCGAATCATAACATATATTTCATCAAAACAAGGCGCAGTCCAAAATCATGTAATCCAAATCATTCAGTTACAACTTATTACAACATAAACGCTGTGCAAAACTCATGGACCATCAAATAGCAATACCCACGTACAAAATAGGAGCCAAAAGCCAAAGTCTACGCTCAAAAATATAAAATTTATCAAATTGCCCATAAAATAAAATAAAAAAAGAAAAGAATTAGGTTAAAAGTGGGAAAGGGACACCATGCGCAGAGCAGCGGCGAGCTCACCAAAGGTGAAATTGGCAGTAGCAGCAGTGGTCAAACGGATCCCATTACGGAGCTGGTATAGTAAAACTGTTATTCTTAATTGAAGACAAATAAATAAAAATAAATTATTAATTTTATGGGTAAATATTAAAGACTTTAAATAATTTAATTATTTTAATTGAACAAAGAATAATAATAAATTAAGACAAGATTATGATTAATAATGTAATATTAAACTATCATTTTGATTAAAATATAAAAGGGAGAGCATTATAGAGAAATCAACTAAAAATTAATAGGAGTGGGAATGACCATAGATATTTGGAAGTTGCAATAGCCACTCCTTATATTCTTGAGTAAAATTGCACTCTTAACCCCAAAAGAATTGTATTGCAACATTTTAGTCTTTGAAAGATCAATTGCATCCACTTCAAGACCAAAGTGTTATAGTACTAATTTCAAATTATTTACTTTGTATTCCAAATTATTCACCTTGTATTCTTTTATTTAGATACACTTGTATTTACTCACACTCTCATTAATATATCATCCGATATAATATTTATTCCCTTTCCCCTTGGAGATAATTCCAATGTGGGTAACATGGGCACCAAAGTTTGAAGGAGCATTGGAGATTAAAGATTTTTGACCCATCAGAATGATTGGATGCTTATACAAAATTATTGCTAAGATTCTGCGAGTAGGCTCAAAGGGGTCATGTAGGGTTTGGTGGGTGAAACAGTTGCCTTTGTCAATGATAGACAAACATTGGATAGGGCATTGATTGCGAATGAAGCAATATAATGGTTAAAGAAGGCGAAAGAAAAGGAGGTGCTATTAACACTTGACTTTCAAAAAGCATATGACACTATGAAGTGGGATTTTTTGGAGGAAGTATTATGGAAGATGGGGTTTGGTGGTAAATGGAGATTTGGGTGATCCAACGCGTAAAAACGATGACTATGGCAATACTTATTAATGGTTCTCCATCGTTCCCCTTCAAATTACAAAAGGGCCTTAGACATGGAGATCGTTTATCTCCCTTTCTATTTCTTTTGGTGGCTAAAGTGTTCAATGAAATGGTTGCTCAAACAAAAGCTTTAGGTCTTGTGGAAGGAATAAAAGTAGGGGCAAATTAAATAAAGTGGAACTTTCTCACTTATAATTTGATAATACACTAATTTTTGCCCAGCTAACAATGAGGTCTTGAGGAATTCCTGCCTTATTCTAGTGTGTTTCTCTATCATGTTTGGTCTCAATATCAACTATAACAAATTCTCCCTTACTACTTTAGTTGTGATGATGGCTGGATTGAGGAGACAAGACATTTTTTGCAATGCTCAGTGGTAACCTTACCTATTATGTACCTGGGTATCCTTCTTGGAGCAAATACAAGATTGTGGGAGACATAAGGTTCCTGAAATTGAGAAGACTTGTTCTGTGGAAGGCATGGCTTTTATCAAGATTCTAGAGAATTGTGCTTATAAAATTTGTTTTAAATAGTCTTCCCTTTACTATTTAAGCATTTTTCGGATTCCAAATCGATGGCACTATAAATTATTAGATTGCAAAGGCGCTACTTATGGTTCTCAAATTTTAATAAAAAAGGAATTCCTCTAATCTTGTGGGATGTGATTCAAAAGTCCAAAGAATTTGGGGCTAAGGTGGGAGACACTATGATTCAAGATGCGGCTCTTTTATTCAAGTTGTGATGGAGGTTCTTCGATGGATCTTCACCATTATGTAAAAAGGTTATATGCTCAAACTATAATTGTAATACTTCTTATGGGCATATACCTTTGGCCTTTGCTTATGTAAGCAACAATTCTAATATTTGGGGCCAAATATCTAATTAGTGAGGTTTTAACGAACACATCCTAAGGATAATCAGAATGGTATAAAAAGATGAGTGGGCAATGGGTCATCAACCTTTTTCCTAAGTTGATATGTAAGGATTCTTGCTTGAAAGGTAGATTTAGAAGACTCATTTCTAGTTCTATCAACAACACATGAGAATTGTGGAGATGGGCTCATGGGAGAATGGTAAATGGGTATGGAATTTTCTATGGAGGAGAAGGCTATTTGCCTGGAGGAAAATTTGGTTGTTGATCTTACTCTAGCCATAAACCAAAATCACTTTGTGGAGGGGCTAGAAAATGAGAGTGTGGATTTATTCACCTTCTGGTATTTTCTCTATTTCATCTTTTTTTGCAGGTTCTCAAATTATTGTTGGAGACACCTTGAAGTGGCAGGATGGGAAAAAGGCTTAAAGGGGGCTTGCCCACTGAGGGCGAAGCTCTTGATGTGGTTCTTTTTACAAAACACTGAATACAAAGCATAGGCTTCTGCAATTTGGGTGCATAAGTGAGAATGAGGTCTCTTATAGTCCTTTTCGCATGAAGAGTAGGAAACTTTGGTACATCTCTTCCTTGGATGTCCTTTATCTTGTGAGTTATGGAGTTGTTGTTTTTGACAAAGTGGAACCTTAGTTGGTGTATCCCAAATGACCTTGTTGTGTCTTTAATTCCTGGTTGGGGCACCATTTAAAGATTTTGATAGAAATTATAGATCCCTATGTTCCATGTGGTGTTATGGTTTATTGGTGGATTAGGAATAGGTTGATATTCCATTCATTTAAGCCAAATTGGGAATCAGAACATGACAATATCATGTTGAGACTTGGTTATTGGGCAAAGGATTGGCGTACAAGTTTCCTTACAATCTAGATTTTTTCATCAATAATTGGGAACTAGTTCAGTTGGAATGAAAGATACTCTCTATGTTAAGGGAGTACTATATTATGATGTAATATAAATGATTGATTTGCTAATATAGGTGAGATGGGAGTTTGATGCGATGAAGTTGTGGTGGATTGGGGGTTCCTGAGGCGTGGAGTGTTGTTCTTCTTCCTACCCTAATGGCAATGCCGAATGGGTAGCTTTGGAAGACTCTTTGGTAGTGTTTGTTTCTTGTCTCTAGACGGTAAGGGCAGAGATAATAGAAACAATGGAGATAAAGACATAAAACACTGTCTCTATTGTGCTTGGTTATGGAGTATAAGACATGATAACTGTCTTCGCATTTTATTTGGAAACATGGGGACAAGACATAAATACATGATAAAAGATATATGTACCACTGCCAAACCAGATTAGAACAAGTTAAGCTGGCGATCTTGCAACTCACCGCGAAAGTGGTCAAAAGACCTACCCTCGAGTTTGAGGACATATTGGGAATATAAAGTATATGTAAGGGTATTATTGGAAGAAAAAAATATTAAATTTCTCTCTTCGATTCTCTCTACTTTTTGGAGGTACAAAAATTTCTGTAATTTATATCTTGGGATTTCTGCCCTGTTTCTGTACGCCAAACAAGTTTGTGTCTAGAGTGTTTTTGTATTTTTGTCCTAGAGCAGGAAAATAAATGCTATCTTTATGCCTTTTGCTACTAGATGTCCTTTTGCTACTAGGTGTCATTGCTGATGGAGATGGGATTTGGTGGAGTTTACTATTCCTATTTCTTGAGGTGGTTACTTGATTCTTCTTAGTTTGGTATTTTTCTTTTTGACCTTTGTTGAGTTTTTTTTCCTGGCTATTTTGATTTGTACCTTGTTGATTTTCGTTGCTCCCATCCATATTGGTAGTTTGAGCTCCCTCTTATAAAAAAAAAAATTACATTGTTATTTTGTTTGGCTTTTAAGGTAGTAGGTGGGGTTTAATTAAATAGTTTAGTTGATGTGACAAAATATAATTAGATATCGATATAAATTTTTTTATACTAATTGTTCAGTGCTCAAAATTAAATTTAATATTTATACATTTTAAGTTCAAAGACACTTTTTCAAAAAGGATTTAATTTTGATGCACTTATGAGGCAAAAAAGTTTTACGCATAGTCATCTAATATTGTGATATCACATCAGCAATATGTTTAATTCTAGTTTCCACTCCAAGCTATAGAGATTTAATTAGATGACAGTGTAAAACGATTTTATACTACCAACGCATCAAAATTAAACTATTTTCAAAATTGTCTTTTAATTTGATCAATAGAAAATAATGCATATTTATTGAGTAAAATAAAATTAAAAGCATAAATTAAGAAATTAATTAAGCAAATGTGTGATTTCTTTTTGAAATGACATTTAATATTGATTGAGAAAGTTAACCAAACATTTGATTTGAACTCAGTAGAAATGAAAACTTGCTGCCCAACAAAAATACAGTTGAAAAAATAAATGCACACAAAAACTAAAATAAATTATTGAACCAAGTGTGGTGCTTTCTCTTTCACACTTTTTATTTTTTAACATTGGTCTATCACATATGGAATGGAATATATGCACATATATTTTCATCTTAATTTTGTAGATTACTAATAATTAAATAATTATCAGATCTTTCTGATTTTACATTTCTTCAGGAAATTCAGCGTAGTTATAATTAATGTATGGGATTATTAATTTTAGGTCTTTATACACATAGTAACATGGAGGCACAAATGCACAATTACATTTAGTTCTAGAGGAGTCCAGGTAAATGAGGCACAATTTTACTTTGAGCTCTCTTTGTAAAGGGTACGTAACCTTTTGTTAGATAAAGAAGACCCATCCAGACCCAAAAAAATAATAATAATAATAAAGAAAAGAAAAAGAGCAGACTCGTGAGTTGGAATTGCATTTAATAACAGCGATAATTACCAACGGAATGTTCAATTCATTGTAACTATATACTACGCTGTCATAATTATAGTGGTATTTCAGTTTGTTCAATGCTAATGATAATTACAAAGTAACACGTCTATCAACGATTACCCATTGATAGAAGCATTGTTCGGCCCATTTAAGGATTGCTGAAAACATACTCGTTGATTCATCTCCAACTATTAACAAATATAGTAAAACTAGCAAATTTTTCTTTTTTGACGCGATAGTAAAACTAGCAAATTAATCCAAAATTTTTTTTTCTAGTCCTATAGTTCATACCAAAGTAGTATGAAATAACAAACCTAATTAATTGTATTAAAAAAAAACTAATGGCTATATAGGCACATGATTTAGTAAAAGGTAAAAGAAAACGAAAATAGCTTTTAAGGGTACCCTTAATCAACAAGGGAGGAATTTTCGTTGCAGAATGAAAAGTCAAATAGGATTGGGAAAAGTTGAAGTTAACATCATCACTTGGGTTGGAATAACTTCAAGATGATCCCAATCATTATATAGTTTCCTACAACAGATAAGTAGTTAAAAAAGAACATCTGTTCCCAACTTGGCAGATGAGGTATCCTTGTGCTGTTGATATAAATTAATATTAATGAAATATACACTAGGAAACTTAGTATTATATGATTACAGAGAATGATATACAGGCGTTTAGAAACGTGCAAACCCAAGATACAAGGCAACTAATACATTCCATAATACTTATATAATGCAACCATAATTTCTCACGATCTCCGGGCCTCCAGCTGTTCAATTTTTAATACGACGATGCTTGTCTTTGATAATTTTACTCAGAATATACTATTCACGTCCTCGGCTGCTTTGCATCATGAGCACGTGCTTAACTGTTCATTTGCACCAGCACGATTGTTTCGCCTTGCCACAATATATATTGGCATGCTTATAAGCCAGGAGTTTCTTGCTTAAACGAACATCTTTTGCTTTGGGATTTAATTACCTGCTCCTAAAATGTGTAATAAGAAGGAGGAAAATAGTAATAATGAGAACACGCCCAGAAGTATTAAGAAAGTTAAATACTCTTCGACCAACGGAATAGCTAGTGAGGAAAAAAAATAAACGTTCAAAAAAAGTCACGAATGAAAATGAAAGCGAATTGACAAGCAATTATTTCGTAGTAATTTATAATTCCTATTTGAAAAAGGAAACTAAATTAAATAATCAAACCAAAGTAAAGTTATGATGATGATGATCGCTATTTTGGCTGGGATAAAATGAACTTATGAGTTTTCACAGGAAAGGTACACCAGTTGGGACGACCGACTTCCCATATATAAGAGCTCAAGTGGGTTAGTGGTTGAACTCATATTTTTGTTGTGGAAATAAGCTTTGATTTGTTTGCCTTTCTTCCAGAAATCACAAGTTGAATCATTGTCAAATCTGATCTTTGGCAGGCATTTAACAAGCTATTTATGAGATAATTCGAAATAAGCTTCATATGAGCATGTCCAAGTTTCTTATGCCATAGCCACTTATCATCCATGAACGATGCAAGACATTTTACATCTTGATCTAGAAGGTCATTCAAGAATAACACATAAGTGTTATCATGTCTCTTACCAGATGACTTGTCTAGGAGTGAGATTTACAATTTTGCAAGTATGAGCATAAAATAAAACATTAAAGAATTAGTCGTAGAATTGGCTTCGCAGATTGTGAGCCAGATCTTCAACAAGTAAAATATTAGAAATTTGGTGGTAGTCATCCTTACCAACATTTCCTATACCTTGACCTTGGCCTTGCCTCTATCAGCAAATTTGACTAATCCATAATTCTTTGGCTTCAGGTTCTGAACCATTTCCTGGATCTGGACATGTATCTAGAGTAGCCACTGTCCTTGTCAACGTATATTCTTAGACACACTTGCAACAAAAACAATTTTGATTTTAAGTACCCAGATTTTCTTGGGTCCTTTTGGGTTAGTTTTTCTAGGAAGAGGTTTCCCAATCTATTTTACAGATTTGTTTCTCATAAAACACTTGTCAGGTGGGTGTCCTTTCTTATGACAGAAAGTACAAGAAACTCTATTTTTTACTTTCTTAGGTGAGATTGCTTTTCCTTCCTCATCCATCTTATTTTCATATCCAACCTAGTTTTTAGAAAATATGGCCTTTGACCTGGCAGTAGTTCAGATTCTTTGAACCATTAACCATCTTTTCAAGATCAAATTGAGAAGCTTTGAAGTTCTTTCAAGTTCTAAGGCATTGAGCTTAATATTTGAAACCTTATTTTCTCCTTTTATTTCTTCCTTCACAAGCCTTAGATTCTAGCATCTGATTTGGTTATTTCAAGTTCTAAAACAACTTTATGATGATTAATTTTTAGGTTGAGATAGTGAGAGGAAAAAGTTTGAGAATTTTCAAGTAATTCTTCATATAAAGCTAATGACTCATCATAAGAAGGATCGAGTTCAGAAGAGTTATTTACCTCAGGTTCTCCTTCTGAAGAGTAGCCTACCATGAAGCATTGGTTTGCACCATTTTCCAGTTTCCCTGGCTTTCTGAACCTTCTTTCTCCTCCTCTTGAATCGCTCCAGGTGGCCAGCATCCTTTTCTTCTTTGAGGGGAACTTTCTCTATGGACCCTTGAGCTTGGGACAGTCAATTTTGAAGTGTTCATTCTCTCCACAATTATAGCAAGTTATGTTGTGCAGCTTTCCCTTTCCTTTCTTGTCCTTTTTGAGGCTGATGTCTCTTTTCTTCTTTGTTTTGCTTTTCCAAGCTTTGGACATCTTCCTTACAACCATAGAGATCTCATCGCCATTCTCTTCTTCGGATTCATCTTCTAAGCCTTCATCGTCATAGAGATTTTAGCAACTTTCATTACTTTACCTTTACTTTGTTTTTGGTATGATAACTTTACGGCCATGGATTTGCTCTTCTTCATAATTTCACCATGAACCTCAAAGAGCACAACCTCATGGGTTTTGAGTGACCCAATAAGTGTATTCAAGCCAAGAGTTTGAAGGTCTTTGGCTTTTGTGATGGTAGCGACTTGGGAAGCCATTTTGCCGGAAGGCTTCTCAGAATTTTTCTAACCATTTTAGAGTTAGAATACTTTTTGCCTTACCCTTCAGTTGGTTTATGATACACATAAACCTTGTATTCATATCATCAATACTTTCTTATTCATTTATTTTGAACATTTCGTATTGATGAACTAACATGCTGATCTTAGTCTCTTTTACTTGGTATGTTCCTTCATGTAGCAAGTGTAGTTTGTCCTAGATCTCCTTGGCCGTGTCACAAGCAATGATTTTATCATATTCAGCTTTGTTTAGTGCACACATTAGTAGATACTTAGCCTTGGAGTTCAATTGAACTATAGCTTTATGTTGTTTTGTCCACCTACTCTGGGTCTTCTCTAGAGGTTGAAGGTGCATCTTCAGTTTGGAATGTCCTCCGTTGGAATGTAGTCTCCTTCTTATATGATCTCCCACAAGTCAAGATTTGTGTATTTGATGAACAACTCCATTATATCTCTCTAGTATGTATAGTCTACACTATCAAAGAATGCGGTCTGTTATGGAGTGTCCTCTGATATGAATATTTTGTGCCATACATCCTCAAGATCTTTAACCTCTCAGTCGTTAGATTGCTAAACCCTTAGCCTGAGCTTGATACTAATTGTAGGTTGAAAAGTGCACGAGAGTTGCAGTTGAATCATGCTTGGACTTTTCTTTCTTTTTTCTTTTGAAAAACTCAACAGATACTATCAAGTATGAATGAAGTGCAGCGGAAATAGCATCAGGTATATGTTAGAAAGTAACTTTTTGAATTATAACACATGTGAAAAACGTGTTAAAAAAATAGGTTTTCCAAAGAACACAATATAAAAGGCACAAGGTAACAAATAAAAGAGAGTAAGGAATGAGAAGATCCTGCACATGGATTTTTATACCTGGTTCGGTCAACTTGCCTACATCCAATTCTCAACCACCGTTGAGTTAAACTAAAACCTTTTCTTAACTTGAGAAAGTTAGATAGTCTTTATAGTATCATTCTCAAGTTTTATCTAATGATCAATAGCTCACTCTATTGTCGCACCCAAGTAGTCTTTAACTAGTCTCTTCACTAACTTTATGACAGTAGCTCACTCTCCTGTCGCTTACAAGTAATCTTTACTTAGCCGCTTCACGATAACTCATAGAGATTACTATCGGATCGAGTTACAAAGGATTGTGTTTGGGTTGTATCACTCAAACTAACAAATACTCAAGTTTTATAGGATAAATAGTATTAGAGCTGGAAAACTTCAATGAATTCTTTCTATCTATTCTTCTTAGGAAGAATGATGTTATCTAATAAGAACATAGAAAGAAGATTTTTACAAAGATGAAACTGATTACAAGCTGTAATTTTTTACAAATGATGAGAAGAAATTTCTTAGCATTTCACAAGATTTCCAGAAGTTTTTTTTATCTTTGTAAGCACAACATCTCCTTTTATACTTGATCTTCATTTTCTGACCGTTGCCCTTGCTCTATTTTCCTAATGACACATGTTGATATTCTTTTTGTGTCTTGGAAAAGAAGTAGTCAGAAGCCATTGTGTAATTGAGGTTTAAACCTACCTTCATAAACTACTTTTTACTTTCTAAATGCGATTTCTGAACTTTTTCTTCTAGAAGCTGTGGTTGACCAAGTTGACAAGAGATGTCATGACATTCCTTGACTGGATTTGACTTTAAATTTGAATTTCAAATTTCCCTCCCATTCCTGTAAAGTGCACCATTTATAGTGAAACGTGCTTTTTGTAGTGTTGTCTTTTCTGGACTTCTCTTTGATCTTCTATGCTTCAATTAGAACTGTATTGAAATCTTCATTTGAAACTCACTTTTTGAAGTTGTGATATACTTTCTTGAAGACTTGAAGCTTGTTTTCTTCTTGTTGAAAATTTCCTTTCATGCATTGAGCATAGAGATGTTCATTCCATAATTTATTTTCACCATCTTTGAGTTCCAGATTTCTTTAAATGAGATTAAACATGATTGCACATATCATTGTGAAAATGTTCTTGTTTTAAGAACTAGTCTGCTAACATGAATAAACTGTTTGGTGCTCCAAGAAACTCAAGTAACAATTAGTCTTCAAAATATTTTCATGAAATTGGTTTTGTTATCATTCAAAACGTTTAGTAATGAAGCTTTCTGAAGGGTTATGGAGCTAAAACCTTCTTCATCTATAAAGATATTACTTCTTGTAAATCAGTTTCTATCTTTGTAAAAGTCTTCTTTCTAAGTTCTTATTAGATAACATCTTCTTCTAGGAAGAATTGTTAGAAAGAAGTCATTCAAGTTTTCAGATCATACACTGTTTTATTTTGAGAAAACTTTAGTGTTTGTTTGTTGGACTGAACTAACCTTTATCAAATCCTTGTACCTAATCCAGTAGTGATCATTGTGAGGTTAGCTTGAAGACGCTAGTCAAAGACTACTTGGGAGTGATAGTAGAGTGAGCTACTAGTCACGTGAGATAACTTGAGAAGGCTATTGAAAGACTATCTTACTTTCTCTAGGTTGAGAAATGGTTCATTTAGTGGAACTCAATAAGTCGTTAGAACTAATATAAGATTATTCAAACCAGGATAAAATTCTCTATGCAGTATCTTCCTTTCCTACATCTCTTTTACATTATGTTTTGTGATTCAATATAATGTATTTCTAAAAATTATTTTAACTTGTTTCATACTTTCAACTTAGTTCGAAAAGTGACTTTTTGATCTTTGCTAACGAAGTTTCTTCCCTTCAATTCTATACTTGATAGTCTTTGTTTAAAGATTTCGAAAACAGGCAAAAGAAGTTAAAGCACAATTCAACCCCCCTTCCGTGTAAATTTCAACCTACACTTGGAACCACATAAAGAGAAACTCTAAAGCTTGATCATGCTTTCTTGAGGTCTAAAGTTCATGTATTGTGCATTTTTGTGAGAAAAGACTTTGTTTTTGTTAGCTTAAGGGGTCATTCTTCCACATTTTTTCATGTCTTTGTTTTCTAAGCCTTAATATCAAATTTAATCGGTTAAAAATACTTATTAGAGGTTTGGCTATGGTTCCAAGTATTTAATGAGATTTTTGTTTAGTAAAGTTTTGTTCTTTTAGGTTGAAAGTGTTGGTTATGTGTTCATCATTTTTTGTTTTGCTTCAAGGTTACATTTTTGTTAGGAAAAATATTTTTTTCAAAGATTGGGAATGATGATGAAGGTGACAATTTTAAGGGTCCTTTGATTTGAGGAAAAATATTTGTTTTGTATTTAATGAGTTATCAAGTCTAAGCTAATGATTTAATTTTTTAAGCATGACATAAAATTTTGAGCTTTCCTAATTATGAGGACATGTATTTTGGCCATACATGCTAGTGGGGTTTGGGGTTGGTTTTTTAATTTAAAAATTGTATCTTGTGTTTAAAGTTTTTAAGGATATTTTTGAAAGAGTTAGAAACTATGAGGGGTAAAAATGCAATTTTAAAACATGAAGGATCCTTATGAATGTATTTTCAGTTTGGCTACTATTTTAAGGTGAAAAATTGGATTTTCTAGAGTGAAAATGACTTGTGTTTAAAGTGTCTTAGAATAGTTTTTCAAAGAAACTAGTAACTAGAAAGGGGGTAAAAACATAGTTTTTAACTCTTATTGTATTTTTGGTCTTTGCCACTATTACTTATTATTGGGCCATTGTTTGTCACTGTTTTGGTTGCTTGGTATGTTAAAAATTATTTTAAAAATGATTTTTAACATCCTAGGTGTCTAAGGATTTTTAAAAGTGTTAGGTTTGGGTAGTTTTGCAAAATATGAAAAATTGCACTTTGAATTCCTTAAATATGTAAGTTTGGCCCATTGAGTGTAATTAGAGTCTAAAATGGTTTTGCAAGTGTTCATGTATGCAAAGTGTCATTTATAATGTTAAAAATGATTTTTAGAAGTGTTGGTACTTACTAAGTGTTAAAAGTGAAATTTGCACTTTAATCCATAAAGTTTAACAAATTCGGCCAAAGGCCCAAGTGTAGGTAGAAAAGTGCACGAGAAAGGGGTTGAATCATGCTTCGATTCTCTTTTACTTTTTAGATTTTGAAAACTTTAACATAATACTATCAAGCTTTAAGCATGTAGTGCAGTGGAAATAATGTTAGAGATTTCAGAAAGTAACTTTCTAAATAACGTGAGTAATAGAACAGCTCAAAAAGATAGGCTTTAAGAAAATATAAATAAATAACCACAAAGTAGCGAATGTAAAAAAGATAAGAGAGAAGAGATTGCATAGAAAATTTTATACTTGGTTCACCAACTTGCCTACATCCATTCTCAACTATGTTGAGTTTCACTAACACCTTTTTCAACCTGAGAAAGAAATGGATAGGCTTTACAATAGCCTTCCCAAGCTCTAACTTGTGACCAACAACCCTACTGTCACAAACTAAGTTGTTATTCACCAGCCTCTTCAAGCTAAATAGTCTTGACAGTTTCTCTAAGCGTAGTCTTTAACTAACCTCTCCAAGCTAAACTAGAACAGTAAAACAACTTTACTATCGTGTTGCAAGTAGTCTTTGACTACCCTCTCCAAGCTAAATTCACACGATTACTATTGGATCGAGGATACAAAGGTTTGTGTTTGGGCTTGTAACTCAAACTAACCTACATTCAAGTTTCCTTAAGATATACAATGAATGACCTAGGATAACTTGAATGACTTCTTTCTAGAAATTCTTCCTTGGAAGAATGTATGAACTATTTAGGAATGTAGAAAGAAGATTTTTACAACAAGGAACTGATTACAAGATGTAATAAATTTTACAAGGAATGATGAGAAATTTTCACAGTTTCAGCACTTGTCAGTGGCAAAGTCTCTTTATTTGAAAGCACAACATCTATATTTATAGATGGTCTTCATTTCCTGTTGCCCTTGATTAGTTTTCCAAGTGACAGGTGTTGAACATTTGTTTTTGTCTTGGAACTGCAATCTAGAGGAGTAGCATGACTTTTGTCTATCTATTACAAAAGCCGTTGTAAAGTGAAGGTTTTTGAGATCCTTTAGAAACTACTTTTTACTTTCTAATCATGGTTTTTGAACTCTTCCTTCTAGAAGCAATAGTTGACCAGGTTAGCAGAAGAGATGACATACTAGCTGTAACTGGGTTTGACTTTAATTTTGAATTTCAAATTTTCCATTCTAAAGTTTTTTGTGTTTCACAATGCAGAGAACTTCTGATGTGCGGTTCAGTTCCTTAATAAAACTTTGATTTTTCTAGTCTTCAATTAGGAGCTTGTTGTAGATAAAAAGATTGCGAATATGATGATTGAAAATTGTAGAACATGTTGGCTTCAGAGTTTGATTGATATCTTCAGTCTAAGCTTACTTTCTAAAGTCCAGTGCTACTTTTTGACATCCTAGAACTTGGTTTCTTATACGGTTTATTTCTTCAATCCGTTAGGTATGTATATGCTAAAATTGCAATATAATTATCACTTCCATTTGGCTCTCGTCTCTTTGTACAAGATAAATCATGTTTGCATATGTAAAGTGAAATTATTCACGTTAATGAAGCCATGTTATGCCAACAAAAGAACCTGTTTACTATTTCAAGAAACTCAAGGTAGACGTTAGTCATTCTTCAAAATATTTTCATTAAATTGGTTTTGTTGTTATTTAAAACATATTACCTTGAAGCTTTTTGAAGGGTTCTGGAGCTAACAATGTCCCCCTTTTTTATGATGACAAACCAATTGAAAGAAAATATTTTGAAGAGATATTGAAAGAAATATTACAGAAAGTGTAGCATGATAAACAATATTCTTTCAACTCATTGCATGATGTAATTTTCAAGAAGTCCTTGTCTTAAGGCATGATATAAATAGGATCAAAGACGTTTTATAGCCTTAAGTGACTTAAATCAGAAGGTTTTGATTGTTTATAAAGTTTTGAAGTTACTTAGAGTACTTTATGAGGGCATTAGGCAGTATTGAAAAGGATATCATCGTTTTAAGCCTTTTTCTGAAGGTTTGATTTTCAGTCATTAGAAAAAACTTTCTGAAAAAGATACACGTGCTTGAATAACAAATAAGTAATATTTGTGATATTTCATCTTGATTAATTTTCTTATATAGCACATCTTTTCCTAAACTTATTTTTGGAACAAATGCTCATGTAAAACAAAACGGTTTGAGGAAGTGTATGGTAGAAGATGAAGGTAAAAGTGTGACGAGTGAGAGTGGGGAGTTATTTAAGTAATGGGACGTGACATGACTGAAAGGTGAAGAGACGTGGGAGAGGGAAACCCAAAAGAGTGGGAATTATCCTGCCTTTTTATCTTATTCAGAAAGAGTGATTTGTGGCCCTTGAGATCACTTTCTGAAGGTGTTACTTTCTAAGCTTCACTTTCCACTTTCTAACCCTTCATGTATCACGTGTTCATATTTTGAACTTCATGAGACCATATTTATCCCATATTTCAATCCTCAATACTTCTTTCTAATTAACCCATCTTTCTCTAAGCTTACAACTGAAATTCTTCATTTTCAATATGATTTGGTGGTCTTGCAAACTGATTTATTCTTTTAGGCTTTAGTTTGGAGTAGTGAAGAGAGAAAGTACCCAACGATGTTTCTGGATAAATACTTATGTAGATTTAAAAACCTTTAAGTTTAAAAGCCTATTAAAAACACCAAAACTATCTTCAGCTAATGATTTTATGAATATATCTGACACTTGGTCTTCAGAATTTACAAACATTAACTTAACATCTCTTTCCTGAACATGATCCCTAATAAAATGATATTTAATATCAATATGCTTGGATCTAGAGTGCTAGATAGGATTCTTAGAAAGATTAATAACATTAGTATTATCACAAAAGATAGGGATTTTGGAATATCTTGGATAATAATCTTCTAGCTAGTTCCTTATCCATAACATTTGGGTCCTACTGCAACAACTACATATTCAACTTCAACAGGAGAAATGGTATTCTCTTTTTCGACCAAGTGATCGAGCTTTTTCTAAAGAAACAGCAATAACCACTCGTGCTTTCTCTACTCGTCTCCAGTGAGATCAGCATTAAAGTAACCTCTCTTGAACCAATTATTTAGCAAGAAAGTTCTTAGTCTTTCATACCAAGCTCGAGGAGCTTATTTTAGACCAAAAGAGCCTTTGTTTGCTTGAAGACATGGTTGAGAAGGTCTTCATTCTCAAAACTGGGAAGCCTTAGGTAGAAAGTGCATGAAGGGGGTTGAATCATGCTTCCCTTCTCTTTTTCTTTCTAAATTCTAAAAACTTTAACAAGATACTATCAAGCTATAGGCTTGAAGTGCAGCGGAAACAAAGTTAGAGATTAGAGATTTCAGAAAGAGACTTTTTGAAAAATAGCATTAGTAACAGAATTGTTACAAAATAAACTTTAAGCAAAAATAAACAACTATACACGAGTAGCAAAAGTAACAGGAGATAAGAGCGAAGAAGATATTACACAAATATTTTTATACTAGTTTGACCAGCCTACCTGGATCCTGCTTTCAACCACATTGAGTTTCACAAACACCTTTCCCAAACCGAGAAAGAAACTAGGTAGTCTTTACAATAGCCTCAGCTCTCACTATGACCAGGAAACAACCCCTACTATCACAAACTAAATAGTTATTCACTAGCCTCTTCAGCTTGAACGGTAGTCTTTGACCACCTCTCAAGTTAAATGAGTAGTCTTTAACTAGCCTCTCCAAGCTAATACCAGAAACTAACTTCCTCCACGTACAAGTAGTCCTCGACTAGCCTCTCCAAGCTAAGCTCATATCGATCACTCCTGGATCGAGGACACAAAGGTTTGTGTTTGGGTTTACAACTCAAACTAACCTACACTCAAGTTTCCTTAATGTAACGCCCGAATTCTGCGTTTGAGTACAAATGACCAAAATGCCCTGAGGTCATTTTTACCGAATTCGAGGGCAGTTGACCAGACAGTCCAAATGGGTCAACTCAATGTTTGAAGGGGTTAGAATTGTTATGAATGATATCCGAGGTGAAAATCTCGTTTTTGAACTTTCAGCTCAAAATGACCAAAATACCCCTCCTGTTCTACACGGGTAAAAGGTGCCGTTTGAGCCTAAATTTTTCCAGGAAGTTTAGAATGATGTTTTTAGTAATGTTTGATGTTTAGTTGGGCCCGGAAGGTCTTGGATAGTTTTAGTGCAAAATTACCATTTTGCCCCTAAACAGTGTACAGTAAGCCTAATGACGCAATTAAGCAAACCTAAGCAATATTAGGCTCTAATCGAAGATTAATTTATTTCGATAATTAATCTAGAGTCAAAATAATTTATTAAGGTTAATTAGAACCTAAGATTGCTTAGTTAAACTCTAATTGCATTCTTTAATTCAAGATTCCTAGTCATGGAATCTTGAATAGTGTTTTCTCTCTCCAATTCCTTAAATTAAGGAATTGTGCCATACCTCATTTGACCAAAAGAATTATTTTAAATTACTAATCTAGTAAGATTGCCCTCCTAATTAAGTCTTGACACTCCTAATTACCCAATTACCTTACCTAAACACTTTCTTACAACTCCTAACCAAAACCTTAATTAAAGGAACACCTAAACACATCACTAAAACACAATTACATGAGCAAATTAATTCCCCCTTGGCTGTCCCAAATTGGCCGAATGCAAGGCCAAGGAGAAGTGCCACATGTTGTTTGATTTATCACTCAAGAGCCATGCCTAGGCCATACCTCAAACCATACCTCACCATGCTTTCAACCATGCCTTTGCCCATACATTATAAGAGATATTTTCCTCACTTTTTCTCCCTAAGGCCGTCGGCCATCCTCCCCAAATCAGCCTTCATTATGCAAAATTTTCTATAAATACCAAGCCTTGAAGAACCTTGTTACACTTTAGAAGCTTTGCTAAGTTTAGTTCTCTTGCTTTTTGTTGCAATTTCTCTCTAAGTTCTCTTCATCTTCTTCATTTTCTTCTACCTCTTGAAGAATCTTTCCATCACCACAAACAACCATAAACCACCACTACCTCACCTTAAACCACCTCCTAAACACTTAAACTTTCATTTCCAAGCTTAGAAACTCAAGGAAAAATCATCTCCTTTGAGTTCCCCTTTGGCCGAATCCATCATCACAATCCAAGAGGAGATTTTGTCTTCTCAACTCTTCAAGAACCAAGCTTTCTTTCTTCCATTCCAAAGACTTCCTTAGGTAAGGGTTTGTTTTCAAGTTTTGCTTGTTTTCTTAAAGAAAGTTCTAGTTTTCTCTTGGTTCAAACTCCTTCCTTTCTTTCCTTTTCATTTTCGGCCAAGAGGCCATTTTATGAAAATAACATGAGCTTGATGATGAGGTTTCAAGATAATGACTTGTTGTTGTCATGTGAGAAACCTCTAAAGCTTGAAACAACTTGGTCTTGGACCATACATGCTTGTGTTTCTTTCTTTCTTTAGTTTCATTTTGGTTCCTTTTCCTTTCTTTCTTAAATGATTTCGGTTTCCTTTGCCTTGGTTTGAACAAAGTTTGCTAAAAATGTAAAGTAGATCACAAAAGTTTTGTTAAAGAAAATTAATCACATGATTTCAAAGAGCTCTAAGCTTACCCTTGCCAACCTTAAAGTTGGTCGGCCGTTCTAAGAGTTTTACTCTAGATTGAAGCCCATGAGCAATAAAATAAAGAATATGACTTAGTTCTTGTAATTTTGTTTAGACAAAGTGTTGAACTTTGTGTCTATTTTCTTAAGCTTGATGATGAAGTTCAAACCAAAGAAGTCTAGGTGCTAAGAACTCTAAAGCTTGCCTTATGATACATAATGGGTTGAGGTTTTTGTTCCTTAAAAGTCTTGTAAAGAGCTCTAGCTAAGATCTAAAATAAGATGCATTCATGTTTACTTTAATGCTTTGCATAGCATGTTTATTTTCAAGTCATCACTAAACAACTTAAAGATTAAAACAAGAATGTGCATCCTCACTTAATAAATCTCAAAGCCTACCTATTTCAACCTTAAAGTTGATTGTTGATTTGGGGTAAATACCTCAAGAGGCCTAGAGCACTAAAATAAAGAATTGAACATTGCATCTCATGTTTACTTTCTTGCCTAGCATGTTTATATTCTATGCCATCACTTAAATTCCAAAGATAATAAAAAGGTGCATCTCATGTTTACTTTATGTCTTCACTTTATTTTCTAATGAAGAATAAAAATGAGGTGCATAGCATGTTTAAGTTTATGTCAACACCTTAATGATCTAGAGCTCAAAGACTTGCCCAAGTATCCTGTGTAAGGTTTTTAAGAAAATGTTGGCATTCTTAAGAAGCCATTTCAGCCTTGTGGTGATGATGATGGACTTAGTATGAGTTCCTCTAATCACAAGTGTCCATAGTTTATGTTTTGTAATTTTTCCAAGCTTAGGAGCACCTAAGCAACATTATGCATAAAAAATATACTTTAAATCTATTTTATGAACAAGTTAATTTAGCTACTGACCTCATGTGTAGTGCATGATTTTAATGAAAGGATTTGAGTCCTAAAAGAGTTTTGAATCCTAGAATTATTCCAAGAGAAAACTAGCAACTTGTATGCATTTTAATTCATGAGATTATGTGATTTTATGGGCTTATGATTTCGGTTCTGCCCTTCATGATTTGGCTACTGTATAAATGCTGTTCTAAGGTGTTAGAATGTGTAAAATTATGTTTGAGTGGAGCAAGGATCGATTTAGAGAAGTTAGAAAAGAATAAGTAACTTGAAAGGATTAGAAATGAGATTTCTAGAACACTTAATGCATAAAAATGCAAATTTGTTCCAGCATGATTAATTCAAGGATAAATGGTTCATAATCAGTAAAACATGAGAAAATCCCTTCATAAATGATTAGGTATTAATTTATAAGCTTAAGGTGATGATAAGGGCTTAAAATAGGAATTCTAGCACACTTAGACATGGCAAAACATAATTCTGTACCAGCATAGTTAGGTTGAGGAAAAATGGTTTACAACTTAGAGAACATGCCTAGGAATCCCTCATAATTGGTTTAGGAATTAATTATAGAGCCTTAGGCGAAGACGGATAAAAAGGGTACGAACGGAGATTCCGTAAAGCATATGATATTTTCTGCCCTTACATGTGCAATGCTGTTTGGAATTTAGTGAGTTCAAATCTAGAGAAAAGTTTAAGTGTTAACCTCTTGAGGGTAATAAAGATGTAATATGGGTATTAGAATGATTAGAATACAAGTTTAAGACCCATAAGGGTCAAAGCATAAGATATTATAAGATAGGAGGCCGAGTGAGCATATTTATGATGATGAACCTCGAGCATATTTAAGATTATGTGATTACGTTAGTACCTTGAGCATGAAACTTTATGTGTATGATTGGTATGATGATATGATGAAGTGTTGTATTTAAGATGCATAAGGTTTCGAAATATGAATGAGATTGAGGAATATGCTCATGTGAACTAGAAAGATATTGATTTGAGAAAGTTCTATGAAAATGATGCATGTGATTGAGATTATGTGGCATGACTCAAATTTGAGGAAATTCGGAGAGTAGCTGTTATGCTACCGAATTTCCGTCAAATTGAGAGACACAAGAAAGATTTTGAGAAATATGATGTTTAAGGTGACATACCGAGACGTACTTCTCCTGCCTGGTGAGGAGAAGGTAAAGGCGTGAGGGCATAGACATTACCTGCCAAAGCGGACAAAGTCGCTGTTTTAACCAATCGATGGGTTTCGAAGAAGGAAAAAGTCCCATGATGGGTGATCCTTAGGCCCCTACCCGTACTCTGGGAGTCGGGATTATGATGATTATGATTATGATTATGTTTATGATTCGCTTATCAAGAGGATAAGTAAGAACTAGTGACGACTAGTTAAGGTATGAGCTCATAGCCTAGTTTAAGGGGTGCGGTTACTATTATGTTTGGTGTCACAAGTATGAGAAAAGGAAAGATGTTCAAGAGAAGTTACATGCCACTTATATGTTGTTGATTATTGTTTGGTTTGCCTAAAGTCCTGCCATGCATTCATGGACTATTATGCTGCATACATGCATTAAGACTCATTATAAAAGACATGGACCTTGGATAAATATCTTGTGAAAACCTCATAATGAACCTATGCATGCTTAACCTTTTTATAATAAACCCAAGGTTCCTGGGACGTAAACGATGACACTAGGATAAAGGATTTCCTCCTGAGATTCTTTAGCAAGATTCTCACCCCTTTCTTTGTTTCTTTTCTGTTACGTCTTCAGACATCGATGGCGTCATTCGTGATATTCGTTGATGCGCCCGTGTAGGAATTGCATTAAGATTCGGATCATCAGTCCTACCACTTCGAGGGTCGTTGTGCTACCATGGGATGCCCTTTTGCCTTTCCAGTTTCTAGCTTCCAATTCACTCCGACTTCCCCTTTGGCGACGACATGATTTTTGAGAGGATTCGACCTCGAGACGAGTAGACGTCACGCCCGTCTCATCTTCAACGGTGCGAGGTTACCCGAGTACGTGCCTCGCCCGAGACGTTCGGAGACCGACCCATCAGAAGATCCTCCTTCTCATCCTTTCTCGAGGGTTCTGCCCTACCCATGGATATCGGGATGGGTAGAGGAGACGGTGACATAGCGAAGGTTAGCACGACGTAGAGATGCACCCACGCCATGGAGGGCATGTTCGCCCATCCTTCCGCCTTCACGCATTCGAGCTTGCCCAGTTCATTGGGTATGTGCCACCGAGGGACGAGGAGGAGCATCATCATAGTTTGAGGGAGGGAGTGTCATAGCTTAGGAGTATCTTTTGGGGCTTTCATGTATTCGTTATTATGTTTCTCATTTACGTTGTTGTCCTGCAAGCTCTACCCACTAGTATGGGTAAGACTTTATGTTTCTTTTATATTCTAGTGGTATTATACTAAACTATGTTAACTAATGTGATGAAGAATGTTTTCATGATTGATGTGTTCTTTAATGCTTACATTTTGCATGATTTATGTATTCTTTCGCTTCATGTTACATTTATGTTATATGCAAAGGCTTGCACTTTGTTTTATATGAATCATTTCAAAAAAAAAAAAAAATTACCTGTATTTTCCGCTAAGTATTTTGTAAATGAATTTAAAGAGGAGTAATAACTAATAATTAATCTTGATATGTCCTAGGCGTATTAGGGTTAAATATTAGGGTGTTACACTTAAGATATACAGAGAAGAGCTTGCGATAACTTGAATGACTTCTTTCAAATGATTCTACCTAGGAAGAACGTATAAACTATGAGGAGCGTAGGAAAAAGATTTTTACAACCAAAGGAAACTGATTACAAGATGTAATGAACTTTACAAGAGATGAAAGAAAAATTTCACTAGTTTCAAGACTTATGAGCGTCATCTTAGTCCTTTTCTTTTTGAAAGCACAACATCTCTATTTATTGATGGTCTTCATTTTTTACCGTTGCCTTGATCAGTTCTCCAAGTGACATGTGTTGATTGTCTGATTGCATAGAAAAACAGTCTAGAGGAGTAACTTGACTTTTGTCAGTCTATTGCAAAGCATTGTAAAGTTAAGGTTTCTAAGACCCTTTTAGAAACTACATTTTTACTTCCTGATCATGGTTTTTGAACTCTTCCTTCTAGAAGCTGATAGTTGAGTTGACAGAAGAGATGACATGTCAGCCGTAGCTAGGTTTGACTTTAAATATGAAATTCAAATTTTCCCTCATTTTTCAGGAAAAGTTCAACGTTTCATTGGGAAGTGATCTTTCTAATGTACAATATTAGTTCCTTGATAAAACTTTGGTCTTCAGTCTTCAATAGAGTTTTTTGTTGATAAAAAGATTGCAAACATGATGTTGAAGATTGTAGAACATGTTGGTTTTAGAGTTTGATTGATATCTTCATTTTTGAACCTACTTTCTAAGTCCTGAAGCTTGGTTTCTTGTACTAGATGATTTTCTTCAATTCGTTAGACATGTATATGCTCAAAATACGATATAATTGTCACTTCCACTTGATTCCCATTTCTTTAAACGAGATAAAATATGTTTGCACATATAAAGTGAAATTATTTATGTTTAATGAAGCTATGTTATGCTAACAAAAGCCTGTTTTCTCTTTCAAGAAACTCAAGGTAGACATTATTCATTCTTCAAAATATTTTCTTTAAATTGGTTTTGTTGACATTTAAAACATATTATCTTCAAGCTTTTTGTAGGGTTCTGGAGCTAATAATCTCCCCTTTTTTGATGATGACAAACCAATTTTGAAGAAAATCTTTTGAAGAGATATTGAAAGAAAATATTACAGAAAATATAGCATGGTAAATAATATTCTTTCATCTCATCATATGATTTGATTTTCAGGAAGTTCTTTTCTTAAGGCATGATATAAATAAGATCAAAAATGATTTATAGCCTTAGGTGACTTAAATCATAGCTGTTTTGATTATGAATGGAGTTTCTGAGATTACTCATATTACTTTTTGAGAGGTATCAGAGTAGTAGAAAGAGATATCATCATTTAAGCCCTTATAACAAAGACAACTTGATTTGTAGTAAAAAAAAAAAACTTTCTGAAAATACATGTGCTTAAATAATAGACAAGTAATACTTGTGATATTTCATCTTAATTAATTTCCTTATTGAGCACATCTTTACCTAAACTTTTTTTTTGGAAAATGGATGCTCATGTAAAAGCAACGCATTTGAGTAAGAAAGAAAACAACTAGTACAAATGTAGCTTCTGACACTCATAGAAACCTTAAACTAATATTATTAGCATATGAGTAAGAGGTTTCTGAAGCTCAATAGGGACCAATCCCAAATAAAATTGAGCAAAAGCAATTTGAGCTTGTACTATGAGTTAGGAAACTTTTCTTGTAAGTACCAGAATATGTGATTTTGTAAAGCAAAGCTTAAAAAAAAAACTTTCACATATGCTTACATAAGGATATATGTATATATATAACATAACATGTATCAGAGTATGAACATAGCATGAAACAGAATATAACATGAATCAGAGCATTAAGCATAGTATGTTCCATAGCTTGAGCATACAGGAGGAAACATTGATGTAATGAGATATCAAATTAAGCAAAAAAGATCACTCATTCATCAACATAGAGTGGTTGATTAACTAAGCTAGATGTATATATATATATATAACTAGGCAAGCAAAATGATAAAAAGATGTATCAAAACATAAAGAGCTATCAGAGTAGTTGAGATAAAAAATGATAATACTTGAAAAATAAACGAAAATGTCTGATCATAAACAACAACAACAACAATAACAAAAATGCAGATGCTCAAAACAATCTTTGAGTGGCTCCCCTTCAGTGTCTCCCTGATTTACTTAGACAGAGAGTGCTGGAAACCAGAAACATTATCATCACCCTCACACCTTAACTCCTTAAATTCTGCATTAGAAAAGCATAATTTCTCTGAGAGTTTGAAGAATTAAACTAGCAAGTCATCATGTTGTTGGAGTTGGGCACCTTGCTCTATATTATTGGCTTCAACCCGGTCTAATGGAAGCAATGTCTCTCAATTGGCGCATTATAATATGAATTTTGAGAGCTTGCTGGAGACTCCGTTGAACTGAGGGCAAATGGATGGGTACAAATGTTGACAGGGCAACTCTTGAAAAGGCTCAAGTATATCTGGGGTATGGTTTCCCTCGATTTTGGTGATTCAACCTAAGCACCAGGAGCAGTAGTGACAGGAGATGGAGAGGATAAAACATTGATCAGGAGAGGTGGTAGGAGTAAAAAGGCTTAGTAGGAAGAGGAGGGCAATGTCATGCACCTGAGCCAAGGCAGAAGCAGGAGCTTCTTCAGCAAGAGGAGCACCAGCTTTGATGTTTTGCCCTCTTCCTCTTCCATTGGAGATATGCGGATGGAAGGAGGAGGTTAAGGCACCATCAGGATGAGAGCAGATCCTGGTTCATGGGCTTCCTAAGCTGGTTCCTCTCATGGCTCTTTGTGGATAGGTTTTGGTCTAGATATCTCTCTAAACCTAGTTTTCACTTCTGAACAGTTTTCGTCTTCTTTAGATGAGGATGCTTCTGCTTGTTCTATTTCTTCTTCATTTTCTTCATCAAAGTCATTAATAATGACTTGATAACCAGTATCTTCATATTCTTCAACTTCCTTCATCAAGAAGGATATCCTAGATTCATATATTGGCATATTTTTGTCTGAGCCAAATATATTTTCTTTTGATGAATTTTACTGGTTTAGCCGCTGCCTTAGGTACTTGTTGAACATACTTTTGTGCCTTCTTTGTCCTATTTTCTCTTGTTAGAAGAGTGGTTTCTTCCTCATTTGAGTTCTAAGTCTCACTTTCCAGGATAATTAATTTCTCTTTCCTTGAGTAACCTTCTTTTGAGACTCAGCCTTCTAGGAAGCTTTTTTGGCTTGATCTCCTCTTGTCCTTGGACTCTACCTTGTTGGCTTGATCTCCTTCTGGAAGCCTTCTAGCAGATTTTTCTTCGACATTCTAAAAAAGAAGAGTATGGATACAGTTCCTTCTAAGTATTCATACTTTTCTATGATAAGAAGAAAACGCATATGCTAGAAGAGCATCGTTATCAACTTTCCATACAAAACATGGCAGTCCTCTATTTTTCTTCATAGTTGCGCTGATCATATAATCCAAGATGTGTCTTCAAAAATTCACTTTTCTCTTTGCCATCAAGCAATACAAGCATGCAGTCCATGCCAACTAGTGCATTCCTATACTGGGTAGAATAGAAAATTGTGCCACCGTATATACTTTCCTAGCCTTAGCACTTAGCATGGCAGTAGTGATCTCATTTGGTTTGTGAAGAATGGAATTAGTAAGATACCTTGACACATCTCCTCATTGATTCCTAGGAGTGAGCCTAGTTTGGTAAGGAACTACATATGATTCCAGCATTAGGTGCCTTGATGACCTTGGAGAGTCCTGAAGGTGTGATTTTGATGGCACAGTCTCTTATCATTGTCTTGAGGGATGAGGGTGACGTTCCTTCCAATGGGAGTAGAAAACAGGAACCAGCTTGGGAAAACTCGTTCATTAATTTCCAGATACTCTTCCCATTTTTGAAACTCAAAGATTTCATTGAGAATGGATATTTCTTCCCAAAGATCCTTTTTCACGACTTTCAGGGCATTTTTCTTATGGAGAAGTTTCTTTCATAATGATCTTGCAATTAAGGATCATCGTACATATGAAAGGAAGCTCTCTCAATAACAGATTGGTCAAGTTTCCTACTTTAGCCATGGTAGAGATGTGTGTATGAGAAAAGATTGAAGCTTGAAGGGATTGAAGGATGAAGGTTTGTGAGGGAGCGAGTGGTTTTAGTTGGTAGGAATGAGGGTTTGAGAAGAGATAAAATGAAATAGTTGAGGAAGCATATGGTAGAATGCGAAGATAAAATGGTGACGTATGAGAAGTGGGAGGTTATTTAAGTGATGGGATGTGATATGACTGAAGGTGAAAAATGTGGAGAGAAAACCAAAAGAGTGGGAATTATCCTGCCTTTTTCATCTCTTTCAGAAGGAGTTATTTCTTATGCTTGAGCTCACTTTCTAAAGGAGTTACTTTTAATTGCAGCTTCCACTTTCTGACCCTTTGGAGTCTCACCAAATTTTTCACCATTTACTCATCTTTATATGTTTAGCTTTATGAGACCAAACATTACCATTTTTTGAACCTCAACTCTTCTTTTGAATGAACCCATATCCTCTCTAAGCTTGTAAACTAAATTTATGATCTTCACTTTGATCTGGTCTGCAAACTGATTTATTCTTTTGGGCTTCAATTTGGAGTAGTAAAGGGAGAAATCCCAGATATGTTTGTGTATGAATGCTTATGCAGATTTAAAAACCTTTAAGTTTAAAAGCCTTTTCAAAACACAAAAATGATCTTCAGCTAATAGCTTTGTGAATATATCTTATTCTTGGGCTTCAGGATTCACAAACATTAACTCAACATCACCTTTCTGAATATGATCCTTTATAAAATGATGTTTAATATCAATGTGCTTGGATCTAGAATGTTGGATAGGATTCTTAGCAAGATTAATAGCACTAGTTATCACAGAAGATAGGGATTTTGGAATACCTTAGGTGATAATCTTCTAGCTGGTTCCTTATCCATAGCATTTGGGTGTAGTAGTTTGCAATGGCTACATATTCAACTTAAGCAGAGAGAGTACAATGGTATTCTACTTTTTGCACAACCAAGTGATTAAGCTTTTTCCAAAGAAACAGTAAGAACCACTTGTGCTTTTCCTCTCTATTCGTCTGGTGAAATCAGCATCATAGTAACCTACAATCTCACATGATGTACCGTTCTCATACCATAAATCAAGATTAGTAGTACCAGATAGATATCTAAAATTATTTTAACGCATTTAAGTGTGATTGCTTTGGGTTAGATTGAAATCTAGCATAAATTTCCACACTTAGTTGAATGTCTGGTCTACTAGCTGAAAGGTATAGAAGTGAACCAATCATTCCTCTATAATTACTTTTTGATACCATTTTGCTATTCTATCAGCATCAATGATTTGAGATGGATGTATGGGGTATTCATAGGTTTGACTTGATCCATATTGAACTTCTTTAAAAGTTCTTTTGCATATTTTTCTTGATGGATCAAGGTTCCATCTTTTTGTTGTTTTATTTGCAAACCTAGGAAAAACTTGAGTTCACCCATCATGCTCATCTCAAATTCACTTTGCATCAATTTAGAAAACTTTTCACATAGAGAATGATCAGAGGCGCCAAATATAATGTCATCAACAAATATTTGAACTATTAGAAAATAATTATTTTGTTCAAGAGTAAAAGAGTAGTGTCAACATTACCTCTCTTGAACCCATTCTTCAGCAAGGTGCTCAGTCTTTCATACTAAGCTCGAGGAGCTTGTTTTAGACCATAGAGAGCCCTTGTTAGCTTGAAGACAAGGTTGGGAAGGTCATCATTCTCAAAACTAGGAGGCTGCTTCACATAGGCTTTGAGAGGAATCCATTTAGGAATATAGACTTAACATCCATTTAGTAGAGAGTGAATCCCTTGAAGGCGCAAAAGCAAGTAGCATTTTAATGGCTTTGAGTCTAGCTATTGGTGCAAAGGTTTTATCATAATCAATTTCCTTTTGTTGATTATAACCTTGTGCAACATATGTTGCTTTGTTTTGAGTGACCTTGCCAGCTTTATCAAGCTTATTCCTAAACACCCACTTTGTATCGATGATAGTCTTTCCTTTTGGTATTTTAACAAGCGTTCAGACTTTGCTTTCTTGAACTGATTTAGCTCTTCTTACATAGCATCCACCCAATTTATCACTAAAAACTTCTTCAATGCATTCAGGTTCAATGTTGGAGATGAACAAGTTTGACATATTTTTGAGGAATGATTTGGTTCTCACATCCTTGGAAATATCTCCAAGAACTCTATTATGAGAACTGCCTTAAATTAGAAACTCCCTTGTAGTTTTTGTGGCTTTGAGGTTCTTCAGCTTCTTCTTCATCTTTAGATTGCTCTTCTTCATGTTTAGAAATACTACTTTCTAATTGCTTTGGAATTCTGAGAAAGCTTTCTGAAGTGCCTTTGTTTTGGAGTTTGCTTTATAAGGGTTTACTTTTCATCTGCTTGCATTCAGAAGCTTCCTTGAGACTCAATTCCTCAAGACTTTCCTCCAGTTCTTCGAGATCATAAGCAAAGTCTTTCTTAAGCTCCTTGAATTTTATGTGAATAGTCTCTTCTACACAAAACATGCTTTTGTTATAAACTCTATAAGTTTTAGAGACAGTGGAGTAACATAAGAAGATGTCATCATCAAACTTAGGATCAAACTTTACGAATTTGTCCCTAGTGTTAAGGATAAAGCACAATGAGCCGAAAATATAGAAATATGAAATATTGGGTTTTCTATCCTTCTATGGGTTATAGAGAGTCTTCTTGAGGATAGGCCTTAGAAAGATTCTGTTTTGTATATAGCATGAGGTATTTACAGCCCTCCTTTTAATAAATCACTTTTTAATTAATAGTCCTGGCCATCTCCTGAAGCTTCCGCTTTTCCTTTCAGTAACCCCATTTTGGGGAGTTCTAGGCGAAAACTCATGAAGGATGCCATGTTTTTCACCAAACTTTTCAAAAATATGATTTTCAAATTCTCCTCCATGATTAGATCTGATAGAGATTATTTGAGAATCTTTTTCTATGCAAACACATTTTACAGACACTTTGAATCTCTCGACCACCTCATCCTTAGAAACTAGGAAGATAACCCAGGTAAATTAGAGTAGTCATCCACTATGACAAGACAATATCTCTTGCTGGTTGGTCCAAAGAGATCCATATGTAAAAGCTCAAGTGCTCTAGTGGTTGTTTGTTATGGAAAGAAGCTTTGGTTAGCTTACCTTTCTCAGAAATCACAAGTTGAATCTTTGTCAAATATGATCTTTGGTAGGCCTTTAGCTAGCTATTTCTGAGAACACTCAGAAATAAGCTTCATATGAGCATTCATAAGGTTCTTATACCACAACCACTTTTCATCCATGAAGGATGTGAGACATTTTATATCTTGATCTCATAGGTCATCCAAGAATAACACATATGCGTTATCAAGCCTCTTATTTGACAAAATAACTTGTCCAAAGTGGGACTTACTATCTTGCAGGCATGAGCATTAAAAACAACATTAAAGCCTTGGTCAGAACTGCTAATACTTAACAACTTATAAGCCAAACCATTGACAAATAACACATCAGAAATTTGAGAATCATCCTTACCAACATTTCCTTTACCCGTGACCTTGGCCTTACCTCTATTAGCAAACTTTACTGATCTAGAATTTTTGGGTTGCAGATTCTTAAACCATCTTCTAGATCCTACATGTGCCCGAATAGTCACTGTCCATGTACCACTTGTTGTCATGTTCCACGTGCATTTTAGGCAAACCTACAACAAACACAGTTCTTATTTTAGGTACCTAGACTTTTTGGGCCCTCTTAGGTTAGTCTTTTGGGAGGAAGGTTTTCCAACCTTTTTGATAGACTTCTTTCTCATGAAGTATTTGTCAGGTGGATGTCCCTTCTTAAAGTAGAAGTACAAGAAGCCTTATTCTTTACTTTCTTAAGTTGGGTTGGCTTTCCTTTTTCATCTATTTTCATTTCATATCTCAACCCAGTCCTTTGAAAATATGGCCTCTAGACTCCAAGTATTATATCAAGGTTCTTTGATCCATTTACTATTTTTTCAAGGTCAGATTTAAGAAGCTTTGAAGTTCTCTGTAGCTTAGAAATGATTTTCTGAGTATTTTCATTTTTACTTGAGACTTTATATTCTAAGGAATTTGATTTTGCATTTAAAACTATGTTTTCTCATTTTAATTCTTCTTTTCAAGCCTTAGAGTCTCAGCTTCAAATTTGGCCATTTCCAGTTCAAAAACAATTTTTTGATGTTTCCTCTTCAGGTTGATATAGTGAGAGGAAAGAGTTTGAGAGTGTTTAAGCAAATCTTTATACAAGAGCTAGAAGTTCATCATAGAAAGATCAAGTCAGAGTTATTTACCTCAGGTTCACCTTCTGATGAATAGTTAGCCATGAAGCATAGGTTTTCAATGTCTAGCTCCTCTTGATCTTTTGATACTTCCTTATCCTCCTCTGATTCACTCCAGGTGGCCAGCATGCCTTTCTTCTTAGGCATGAATTTCTATTGGCCCTTTAGTTTAGGATATTTTGGTTTGAAATGTCCCTCTCAAGTTATAGCAGGTGACATTTTCTAGCTTCACCTTGCCTTTTCTATCATTTCTAAGGTTGATGTCCTTTCTTTTCTTTGTTTTGCCCCTCTAGGATTTGGAAATCTTCCTCACTAGCATGGAGAGCTTGTCTTCATCTTCTTCTTCTGTCTCATCATCAGATTCTTCCTCTTCATCAGAGGTCTCAACAACTTTCATTACCTTAGCCTTATTCAGCTTCTATGAGATGACTTCAAGGCCATGGACTTGCTCTTCTTGATAGATTCACCATTCATTTTAGAGAGCATAACCTCATAAGTTTTAAGAGACCTAATGAGTGCATCCAAGACTAGAGTTTGAAGGTCTTTAGCCTCTGTAATGGCCTGACCTTAGGCAGCCATTTAGCAAGGAAGCTTCTCAAGATTTTTCAAACCATTTTAAAGTAAGAGTATATTTTGCTTAGGCCTTTAACTTGTTTATGATGTGTATAAACCTTGTGGTTATTTCATCAATATTTTCCTAATCTGTCATTTTGAACATCTCATATTGATGAACTAGTATACTGATCTTGGTTTCTTTAACTTGATCAGGACCTTCTTGCAACATATACAATCTGTCCCATATCTCCTTTACTGTGTCACAAACAATGATTTTGTCATATTCAGCCTTGCTTAGGGCACACATGCAGGTATTTAGCTTTAGAGTTCAGCTGAACTCTAGCTTTGTGTTTCTCTGTCCACCTACTTTTGGGGATTTCCCTTGATGTTGAAGGTGCATCATTGGTTCCTGGTATCTCTTCAGTTGGAACATAATCACCTCCTTGAATAATATCCCACAAGTTAAGGCTTGTGTATTTTATGAACAACTCCATTCGGTCTCTCTAGTAGGCATAATCTCCACCATCAAAGAATGACAGTTTGTTAATGGAGTGTCCTTCTACTATATGAATATTCTGTGCCATTTTTCCATTGGATCTTTGTCCTTATCAATTGTTAGAGTGCTCAACCCCTTAGAGGCCAAGCTCTAATGCCACTTGTAAGTAGAAAAGCAAACGAAAAAGGGGGGGGGTTAAATCATGCTTTGCTTCTCTTTTCTTCTTTCTAACTTCTAAAAACTTTAGCAAGATACTATCAAGCTATATGCTTGAAGTGTAGCGAAAACAAAGTTAGAGATTTCAGAAAGTTCTGAAAATAGTGCTAGTAACAAAACTGCTAAAAAGATAAACTTTAAGAAAAAATAAACAACTATACATGTAACGCAGAATTTTTCAATGTGCAAATGACCAAAATGTCCTGAGGTCATTTTACTGGAAAATAAGGATCGCCAGTCTCGGCCATCCTCAAGGGGACGTTTTGATGATAATAGGGGATTATGTGTGTTATGTGTGTTAATAGAGCAGAAGAATCTCATTTTTGAGTTCCGATGCGAAATGACCAAAATGCCCCTACCTATTTTATCCGAATGAAGTGCCAATTGAACCCAGACTTTACCAAAAGGTTTTAAATGATGTTTTTAAGCGTTAAACTGGTTAAACCCGATAGCCCTTGGAGGTTTTTGTGAAAAATTATCATTTTGCCCCTAGCTATGTGCATTTTGGGCTTAATGATACAATTAGCAAAACCTAAGCAATATTCGGCTCTAATTAAAGATTAGTAAATTTTAATTACTAATCTAGAGTTAAAATAATTTATTAAGGTTGATTAGAACCTAAGATTGCTTAGATACACCTAAATCTTGTATTAAGATTCAAGATGCTATATCATGGAATCTTAAATAGTATTTTCTCTCTCAATTCCTTAAATTAAGGAATTGTGTTTGTGAAAGGTTTTATATATAAATTGAGTTTTTCTTTCACTAATGAAGCAAGAAAAACTCCTTAATCAAGTCTTAATAACCTTAATTATCCATTACTTTACCTAAACACTTAGTTACAAACTCCTAATCAAAAGCCTAATCAAAGATACACCTAAACATACCTCTAAGCCACAATTAGATGACACATTTTCTTCCTCCCTTGGTGTCTTGGCCGAAGCCATTCCTTCCCCATGATTCATCACATGTTGTTTCATTTACACACAAAAACCATGCTTTAAGCCATACCTTGGACCATGCCTTCAACCATACTTGGCCATACCCAAACCTATACACATTCAAGAGATAGTTTCTCTCCTTTCTTTCCCTTGACCTTTGGCCACTCCACCCCCCCCCAAAAGACACATCAAGGGGTTGCATTTTCTCTATAAATAGACATGTAAGAAAGCTTGTTAGAACCTTTGATCACACTTGCAAACTCCAAGCTTTCTTCCCTATGCTCAAAGAATTCCTTTTCCCCACCATTTCCTAACACAACTTCCTTCCTTTTTTCTTTCTCCTTGTCCGAATCCATATCCAAGCTCCAAGAAGATTTTATTCTTCTCTTTCATCTAAGAACCAAGCTTTCTTTCCTTTCTTCAAGCAAACTTTTGGTAGGGAGTTGTTTTGAGTTCTCTTCTCTATTTTTCCTCTTATTTTTTCAGATTTAATGATGCATGAAATTGATGAGTTTTTAGTTGATGATGTAGTTGAGTTGTTTCTCTTCTTGTTCTTCTTCTTTTTCAGTTTTGATCATTCCTTTTCTTTCTCCTCTTTGGTTTTGTTGTTGTTGGATGATTGAAAAACCATAGCTTGATGACAAGAGATCTTTGTGTTGGTTGTAAAGACCACCATGTGTGGACCTCTAGAGCTCAAGGTTGGCTTCATCTTTGGTTTTGAAAGAATGATGAAAATAAGAAGGTTTTTGGTTGTCTTTGTTGGTTTTTCCTTGAGTTTGATGATGAGTCTAGACAAATGAGGTCCATAGGACCATGGTGTCAAGAGGCTCTAAAACTCATTTCCATTTGGTTAAGATTCATAGTTTATCCTTTAAAGTCTTGAAATGAGCTCTAGCAAGATAAAGAAATGGACTTGCATTCATGTTTATATTTCCTTGTCTAGCATATTTACTTTCCAAGTTATCACTTAATAACTAATCTCAAAGCCTACCTATCTCAACCTTAAAGTTGAGATGTGATTTATAGTAAATACTCTAAGAGGCCTAGAGAACTAAAATAAAGAAATGGACTTGCATTCATGTTTATATTTCCTTGCCTAGCATATTTACTTCCAAGTTATCACTTAATAACTAATCTCAAAGTCTACCTATCTCAACCTTAAAGTTGAGATGTGATTGAGAGTAAATACTCTAAGAGGCCTAGAGCACTAAAATAAAAAAATGGACTTGCATTCATATTTATATTTCCTTGTCTAGAATATTTAAGTTTCAAGTCATCACATAATAATGATAAAGATCTAAAATGAAGTTTGCATAGCATGTCTATCTTTATGTCATCACTTAAACTCCTAGAGCCTAAAAGAATTGCCTTAGTATCCCCAAATGGAAATTTTAACCATGACTAGTGGATGTGCCTTAGTCATGATACAATGTTGGTCCTATTTGTAAAAATATGAAGATGTTTTCAAAAGAATGTTAAAAAGGTGTTTTAAGTGGTCTCAAGGTGTTAAGGTAGCTTAGGATGTGTTAAAAACCATGTTTTCTTAAATTCCTAAGGTTGATAATCGATTACCAGCTTATGTAATCGATTACCAGAATGGTTAGTTGAAGGATTTTAGGTTCTGGTAATCAATTACCAACAATGTAATCGATTACCAAGGCTATTCCTCATGCCCAGAACCAGTTTTAACTCCTATAATCGATTACCAGTTCATGTCATCAATTACCATGATGTTTTTCATTTTCCGAAACAGTTTTTAGCCTTAGTAATCGATTACCATCTTATGTAATCGATTACCTAGATGTTCCTCGTACCCAGGATAAAATTTAGGTTTTGGTAATCGATTACCAGGCCCAAGTAATCAATTACCAGGCCATCTTTTTGAATTGGGACAAGTTTTTGATTCTAGTAATCGATTACCAGAACCCCAAATGTGCAAAAATATGTTCTTTAAGTATGATAGAATGACTTTATGTGTTGATGATTTGAGATGATGAATTCATGTGATATTTGATGTTATATGAGTACTTGATCTCTAAAGATAGAATCCATCATTTTCATGTTATAGTTTCTCTTGGAAACACTTATGCTAAAAATATATAGAGAGCTATGATATTTATGCATTATGTATTACATTTTGACATAACATGCTAAGACTTAAGGTGATTTAGAAATATAAGAAAATGATCCTTTGGACTGATCAAACTAGGTGATGAAAAGGTGATTCTTGCCCTCTAGCCCGTACTTTTAAGTCGGACTTTAACTTTTCAAAAGGGATAAGTATACGCTAGTGATGACTAGTGAGGTATGAGCTCATAACCTAGAAGTACTCTCAAAAGGGAAGAGTATTAGGGTGGCCCTAAGAGTGAAAGTAAACTAACTTTAAGTCATCTAATGAACCAAAGAATATTGTTCACGAATCATGTACGATGCATAACATGTTTGCTATAAAGTTAGATATATGCTACAAAGTTAAATGTTGCATATCATAATAAAGTATGATGCATATATTACAAGATGCATGATAAAATGAATGGGCCTTGGTAATTGATCTTTTAGAACTTAGTAAATAAATCTTTGCATGCTCATTATTTCATAATAAGACCCGAGACCCCTGAAGATGTTGATGATGGCACTTAGATAGGAGGATACCCTATTGAGATTCTTTAGTAAGATTTTCACTCCTTCTTTCTTTCCTTTCCATCATGTCTTCAGATTATTCGTTCTTTTCATTAATACCCCCACCTGGGAGGTACATTTTGATCCCGAGCATCGATTATACCATTTTGAGGGGCGTTGCTCCGTTCGGGTATTCATGTTCATGGGATGTCCTTGCACACCCTATTCCTAGCTATTGATTCTCTCAACTTCCCCATATGGCGACGACATGGTTTTTGAGCATCTCCAGATGCACAATGAAAGGATTCTTTGCACGTATACCACCACATCTGTCGTGATTTTCCCAACTACATTCCTTGCTCGAGGTACTTGGAGTCGGTGAATTCAGAGGACTCGCCTCCTGTAACGCCCCACTTTTCCTGTCATTTAGAAATTACCGAATTACCTAGGTAATTCTTATATAAATTAAAACCAAACAATCCTCAATAGAGGAATATAACATTAGAAAAGAAGTTATGAGCGATTCCTGCAAGAGTTGCAAGCCCCGAATTTCTTACGTGTAAAATGACCAAAATGCCCTTGAGGTTATTTTACTCAGAAAATGAGGATCGTGGGCCCCGGCCATCCTCAAGGGGATGTTCTGAGGATAATAGGGGATTGTTTGTGTTATGTGTGTTAATAGAGGAGAAGAATCTCAATTTTGAGTTTCGACGCGAAATGACCAAAACGCCCCTGCGCTTTTTAACTCCGATTGCGTGCCGTTAGCCGAACCTCACTAAAATGTTTTAAAAGGTGTTTTTAAGCTATGATTGACCATTGGTTAAGTTCGGATGGCCCGGAATTTTTGAGTGAAATTACGATTTTGCCCCTCTTTGTGCAGTTTTGCAAATTTTGAGATTTTTGATTCGTCTAGCAAAACATAAGCAATATTAGGCTCAAATTAAAGCTTATTAAATTCTAATTCTTAATCTAGAGTCAAAATTATTTATTTAAATTGATTAGAACCTAAAATTGCTTAAAAACACCCAAATTGCTTACTAATTCACCTAAGCCCTTAATTGCAAATTCTCTAATTTGCAAAGATACCTTACCTACACCTAAATAATGCATGGAACACACAAATTTCTCCTCCTTGGGCTATAATGCACGAAATTATATGGCCTAATATGCATCAGAAAAATTTGTCAAACTTGGCACAAAACTCAAGGTATGAAAACAAGGAATCATGTTTCATGATTCTATGTTTTAAGCCACCAAACAAGATGATTTTTCCTTCCTTGTTTCCTCCTCAAATTTAGTCAGATTTTCCTCCTCCTCTTGTCCATACATGAGCTTGAATTCTTCTATAAATAGGCATGCTTAGAAGTCATTAGAGACTTGCTCAAAAATTTCACAACTTCAAGTTTTTCCTAAGCTCAAAAACTTTCTTTCTTTCTTCCTCCTCCTTGGCCGAATTCTCTCTTCAGTTTTTCAAAGAGATTTTCTTCCATTTCACTCAAAGAAACCAAGTTCTCTTCCTTTCCTTCAAATCATATTAGGTAGGGAGTTGTTTCTAAGTTCATTTTATGCTATGACAAGTTATGTTTCTAGCTCAAAAATGATGATTTCATGAACTTTCTTCTAGCTCTCAATTTCGGTTTTGTTTTCCCCTTTTCTTTTAAAAACATTTCAGCCTTATGGCCTAGATTATGATGAGACCATGGTTTGATGATGAGGTTCTTGAGTGTTGGTTGCAAAGCCTTCACAAGTTAGACCTCTAAAACTTGAAGGTTTCATTAGTTTTTAAAGCTTTACAATTTCGATTTTTTCTTTCCTTATTTTTCTTTAATGATTTCGGCCAAATGGCCTAGAAGGAATATGATGATAGCTTGATGATGAGGACCTTGAATGTTGGTTGTAAATCCATCACAAGTTAGGCCTTTAAAGCTTGAAAATTCCACTTGATGCAAAACTTTAAAGAATGATGTTTTTATGATGTAAAAATAAAATCTTGAGTTTAGAACTTGAAAGATGTATTTTTCACTTTGTCTTGCTAAGATATATTGGGTTGAATTTATATTTCTATAAAGTCTTGGAAGAGCTCTAGTAAAGAAATAAAAGGAACTTGCATCCATGTCTAAGTTTATGCCTTGCATAACCATGTTTACTTTTAATGTCATCACTAAATTCTCAAGAATAAATAAATGAACTTGCATATCTCATGTTTATATTTCAAGTTGTCACTTAATCTATAAAGATAATAAAGAGGTTGCATCTCATATTTATTTTATGCTCTCACTTTATTTTATAATGGCTAAAAGAATCAACGCATGGCATGTTTATTTTATGTCATCACCTAAAGATCCTAGAGCTCAAAGACTTGCCCAAGTATCACAAGCAAAGTTGGAAAATGGTAGTATTACTTTCAATTTCCTTAAGATTATTGGAGTTAAAGAATTCATTCTTTAAGAAGTCTTGAGTTTGGAGCTTAATAAGATGTAATAAGAATTCTCTTCTCCCTTCACCGGTCCATGCGGACTACCGCGCTTGCTTCTTAAGATTCTCTTCTCCCTCCACTGGTCCAGCGGACTACGCCGCTCAGTTTCTTGCATATCATGTTTATAATTCTAAGTTATCACCTTATAAAGACAAGATTTAAATGAGGTTGCATAGCATGTTTATGATTCTAGTTATCACCTAAATCTCTAAAGCTCAAGACTTGCTCCTTTTATCTTAAGTGAAAATTGTAATCATAAAGATTCTTTCAATGAATAAATCGGCCTCATGATTAAGGTAGGCCTAAAGTGATTTTAAATAAGCTACTGGTTTAGTTCTAAAATTTCTTTCAAGAATAATAAAAAGAATTAGTTTTTAAAAGAGTTTTAAGGCCTTGCAAAGATTTTACGGGATACTAGTATCTTACTTGTACTTAAAAATATGATTTGATGCAATTATATGAGGTTCATGATTCAGCCACTGATCTAAGTTTAGTACTACTGTATGATGATGGTTTAATATGTTTGAAGTTGTGATAATCATGGTTTATTGCTGAGGAACGATTCTATGCATGTTAGAAATAAAACTAGCTTCCAAAAAGTAAAAGCAAGATTTCTAGAACTCTAGAAAATGAAATTTATGCGTTCTGTCAGAACCTTTAGCAGCCCTAAGAACCAGGTTCTATTATGTTTAGATAAGAGAATGATTCATAATTGGTTTAGTAATTAATTTTAGCACCATAAGGAAAGCCGATAACGAGAAAGGGTTAAAAATGCAACTTCACACCGTGAAGCCTTAAATATAACTTGCTGCCTATGCTGTCCCATATAGTTTAATAATATTCTTAAGGCTTATAATTAATGGTAATGATGATAATGAATCCTTTAGATGCATGATTAATTAGTTTGATAATTGAGATTACCCGATTCTAAAGTTTCGGTTGTTTAAGACGGTTTTTGCTAAGAATTTATGATGATGGTTCTTTGAAGTTTGAAATGATAAGTCTATGTAGTGATTTTATGCTTATTAAGTATTTGATATCATTGAATGACTTCATAGTTTGCATGATATAGTTGCTGTTGCAAACAATGAGAATGTTTATGCATCCTGATGATTATGAATTAGAGTTATATTATAATATAACATGCAAAGACTTAATGGTGACTTAAAATTATGAGGAAATGATCCTTTGGACCCATCAGACTATAGGTGGTGAAAAGGTGATCCTAAGAAAATGATCCTTTGGACCCATCAGACTATAGGTGGTGAAAAGGTGATTCTTGCCCCTTGCCCATTCTCTCAAAAGGGTAGAGTTGGGACTTTAACTTATCAAAAGGGATAAGTATATGCTAGTGACGACTAGTAAGGTATGAGCTCATAACCTAGATTACTCCCAAAGGGTGGAGTATAGGGTGGCCAGGAAAATGATGATGAAAGTAACTTTAAGTCACCTAAGAAACTAAGTAAATGCATTATGTGAATATGATGTTCTGCTATGCATAGTATTTATGAGATGATGATGAGAAATATGATGTTCTTGCTATGCATAGTATTATGAAATGATGATGAGGAATATGATGTGATTTTATGCATAACTATGTTATTATATATGAAAGGAAAAGTTCATTATAAACATGACATGTTAAGTTTATGATGCATTATAAGACGCATGATTAAAACGATGAACCTCGGTAAAGTATATTTTCAAACTTAATAAATCAATCTTAGCATGCTCACTATTTCATAATAACCCCGAGGTTCCTGAGGACGATGATGATGACACAATGCATATGAGGTGAGTACCCTACTGAGATTCTTATAAAAGTTTCTCACTCCCTCTTCTTTCTTTCCATCTCGTCTTCAGAAAGTGATGGTGATGTTCGTGATTCAGTTGATGCTCACCTGGTAGATGTACTTGATCCTGAACCAGCTTATTATCCTTGAGGAACGTATTGCTAAACTTTGCGCGTAGCTTGGATATCTATCCCTATCCTTGAGTGTTATTACTAGGTGCCATTAATGGATGTCCTTCCATCCATATATTATTTATATTTTGTTAGATTGCCTACACCTAGTCTTATTCCGTTGGTAGGCAAACTATCTATGTGTTATGTAATTATGGATGTTATATGATGGAGCCAATATGATGTGTTTTTCATGCTATATCTGCACGTTATTCGCTTTATTTCGATTATTGTTCACGTTATGTGCGCTCACGTTTTCAATTATGTTTAAAAAAAAAATGGCTCGTAATTTCACTAAGTATTTTCAAAGTATGATGAAAGAACCAATTTTTACTGGAATTTTTACTGTCATTAGGAATTAAATTCCGTAGGTAAATATTATATAAAATTTGAGACCAAACAATCCTTAATAAAGGAATATAACGTTAGAAGAGAAGTTAGGAGCAATTCGTGCAAGTATTGCAAATCCCAATTTTCTTACGTGTAAAATGACCAAAATGCCCTGAGGTTATTTTACTCAGAAAATAATGATCGTGGACCCCACCCGTCCTCAAGGGGATGTTTTGATGTTAATAAGGGATTATTTGTGTTATGTGTGTTAATAGAGGAAAAGAATCCTAATTTTGAGCTTCTACGCGAAATGACCAAAACGCCTTTGCGCGTTTAATTCTCGTTTGCGTGCCAACTTGAGCCGAACCTCACTAAAATGTGTTAAAAGGTCTTTTTCAGCCATGATTAACCATTGGTTAAGCTTGGGTGATCTGGGCAATTTTTAAGTAAAATGACGTTTTGCCCCTCTTGTGAGTTTTACAAATTTTGAGATTTTTGATTTCTAACGAAACCTAAGCAATATTAGGCTCAAATTAAAGCTTATTAAATTCTAATTATCAATCTAGAGTCAAAATTATTTATTTAAATTGATTAGAACCTAAAATTACTTTAAAACACTCAAATTGCTTACTAATTCACCTAAGCCCTTAACCGTAAATTCTCTAAATTGCATGAATACCTTGCTAACACCCTAATAATTAACCCAATACACCTAGGCGGTATCTTAATTACTAGACTTTACTCTTTGCTTCAGTTCCTTAATCATGCTTTGAAAATACTTAGTGAAATTACGAGCCATTTTTTTTTTAAAACATAATTGAAAACGTGACCGCGCATAACGTGAATAATAATAAAAATAAAGCAGAAAACGACATATCATGAAGAACACATCATATTGGCTCCATCATATGACATCCATAATTACATATCACATAGATATTTTGCCTACCAACAGAATATGACTAGGTGTAGGCAATCTAAAAAACATAAATAATATATGGATGGAAGGACATCCATTAATGGCACCTAGTAATAACACCCAGGGATAGGGATAGATATCTGAAATATACGAGTGAAACAGGATCAAGTTCAGCTACCCTGAAAGCCTCAATGTGATTCACGAACGCTTCCTTATTTCTTGAAGACGAGATGGAAAGAAAAATAGAGGGAGTGAGAAACTTATAAAAAGAATCTCGGTAGGGTACTCACCTCATGATGCATTGTGTCATCATCATCGTCCCTAGGAACCTCGGGGTTTATGAAATAGTGAGCATGCTAAGATTGATTTATTAAGTTTGAAAATATACTTCCAAGGTCGTCGTTTTAATCATGCGTCTTATAATGCATCATAAACTTAGCATGTCATGTTTATAATGAACTTTTCCTTTCATATATAATAACCTAGTTATGCATAAAATCACATCATATTCCTCATCATCATTTCATAATACTATGCATAGAAGAACATCATATTTCTCATCATCATCTCATAAATACTATGCATAGCAGAACATCATATTCACATAATGCATTTACTTAGTTTCTTAGGTGACTTAAAGTTACTTTCATCATCATTTTCCTGGGCCACCCTATACTCCACCCTTTGGGAGTAATCTAGGTTATGAGCTCATACCTTACTAGTCGTCACTAGCATATACTTATCCCTTTTGATAAGTTAAAATCCGACTCTACCCTTTGAGAGAATAGGGGGCAAGAATCACCTTTCACCACCTATAGTCTGATGGGTCCAAAGGATCATTTTCTAGGATCACCTTTTCACCACCTATAGTCTGATGGGTCCAAAGGATCATTTCCTCATAAGTTTAAGTCACCATTAAGTCTTAGCATGTTATATCATAATCATCAAGATGTATGAACATTCTCATTGTTTGCAATAGCAACTATAACATGCAAGCCATGAAATCATTCAATAATATCAAATTCTCATAGGCATTACATCATCATATAACTGACATTCCAAAGCATCAAAAGATGTCATCTAAAATTCTCACAATAAAGCTCCCTTAAATAACCAAACTAAAATTGGGTAACCTTAATTATCAAACTAATTACTTATGCATCTAAGGGATTTATTACCATCAATTATAAGCCTTAAGAAAATTATTAGACTATATGGGATAACATAGACAGTAAGTTGTTCTTAAGGTTTTATAATGTGCTAGAAGTTACGTTTTTAACTCTTTCTTGTTCCGCTTTCCCTATGATGCTAAAATTAATTACTAAAATAATTATGAATCATTGTCCCTTATCTAAACATAATAAAATCTGGTTCTTAAGGCCACTAAAGGCTTTGGACAGAATGCATAAATTTCATTCTCTAAAGTTCTAGAAATCTTGCTTTTACGGTTTTCTAGGAAGCTAGTTTTATCTCTAACATGAATAGAATCATTCCTTTAGCAATAACCCATAATTATCACAACTTCAAACATATTAAACCATCATCATACAGTAGTACTAAACTCAGATTAGTGGCCGAATCATGAACCTCATATAATTGCTTGAAGTCACATTTCAAGTACACATGTGATACTGGTTATCGTAAAATATTTGTAAAACCTCGAAACTCCTTTAGAAACTAATTCTTTTTGTTAAAATTGAAAGAAGTCATAGGACTTTAGGCCTTCCTCAATCATGAGGCCGTTTATACATTGAAAGAATGTTCATGATTAAAATTTTCACTTAAGATAAAAGGAGCAAGTCTTGAGCTTTAGAGATTTAGTGATAACTAGAATTATAAACATGCTATGCAACCTCATTTTAATCTTGTCATTATAAGGTGATAACTTGGAATTATAAACATGATATGCAAATCCATTTCTTTATCTTTAAGATTTAAGGTGATGACTTGAAAATTAAACATGATGCAAGAGCTTGAAATATAAACATGATGCAATCAACTGGAGCGGTGGTAGTCCAGGACCAATGGAGGAGAAGAGAATCTTAGAAGGGAGCGGTGGTAATGCCTGGACCGGTGAAGGGAGAAGAGATTATTATTACTTCTTTTAAGCTCCAATCTCAAGACTTCTTAAAGAATCAATTCTTTAACTCCAATAATCTTATTTCTTTGCTTGTGATACTTGGGCAAGTCTTTGAGCTCTAGGATCTTTAGGTGATGACATAAAAATAAACATGTCATGCGTTGATTCTTTTAGCCATTATAAAATAAAGTGAGAACATAAAATAAATATGAGATGCAACTTCTTTATTATCTTTAGAGATTAAGTGACAACATGAAATATAAACATGAAATGCAAACTTGGAAATTTAAACATGAGTATGCAAGTCCATTTATTCATTCTTGAAATTTTAGTGATGACATAGAAAGTAAACATGATTATGCAAGGCATAAACTTAAACATGGATGCAAGTTCATTTTATTTCTTTACTAGAGCTCCTCCAAGACTTTAGAGAAATATAAATTCAACCCAATATATCTTAGCAAGACAAAGTGAAAAATACATCTTTCAAGTTCTAAACTCAAGATCTTTATTTTTACATCATAAAAACATCATTCTTTAAAGTTTTGCATCAAGTGGAATTTTCAAGCTTTAGAGGCCTAACTTGTGATGGATTTACAACCAACACTCAAGGTCCTCATCATCAAGCTATCATCATATCCCCATATAGGCCTTATGGCCGAAATATTTAAAGAAAAAGAAAGAAGAAAACCAATTAGAAAAGCTAGAGAAAGTTCATGAAATCATCATTTTGAACCAAGAACAACACTTAGCAAAACATAGAAATAAGCTTAAAGACAACTCCCTACCTAATTTGGTTTGAAGGAAAGGAAGAGAACTTGGTTTCTTTGAGTGAAATGAAACAAAATGTCCTTGAAAAGTTGAAGAAAGAATTTCAGCCAAGGGGAAGGAAGAAAGAAAGTTTTTGGCTTTGGAAAAACTTGAAATTGTGCAATTATGAGCAAGGCTTCTAAGATTCCTTAAGCATGCCTATTTATAGAGATTTTGGAGCTCATGAATGGACAAATGGAGGAGGCATGGGTGGCTGATTTTGAGGGGGAACAAAGGGAGGAAATTCATATTTTTGTTTAAGGCATGTTTTATGCCATGTTTTAGGGAATTTTTTTTTCTTTACATGAAGCTTTGTGCCAAATTTGCCAATAATCTCATGCATGGAGGCCATATAATTTCATGCATTACAGCCCAAGGAGGAGGAAATTTATGTGTTCCATGTATTATTTAGGTGTAGGTAAGGTATTCTGCAAATTAGAGAATTTGCAATTAAGGGCTTAGGTGAATTAGTAAGCAATTTGGGTGTTTTTAAGCAATTTTAGGTTCTAATCAATTTAAATAAATAATTTTGACTCTAGATTAATAATTAGAATTTAATAAGCTTTAATTTGAGCCTAATATTGCTTAGGTTTCATTAGACGAATTGAAAATCTCAAAAATTGTAAAACTGGCAAAGGGGAAATGGTTATTACTAAAATCCCAAGGCCACCCAAGCTTAACCAATGGACAATCATAACTTAAAAACATGTTTGAAAACATTTTAGTGAGGTTCGTCTAGTCGGCATGTAATTGGAATTAAAACGGCGAGGGCGTTTTGGTCATTTCACGTGCTCAAAATTGAGATTCTTCTCCCTATTAACACACATAACACAAACAATCCCTTATTATCCTCAAAACATCCCCTTGAGGCGGCCCACGATCCTCATTTTTAGTAAAATAACTTAGGGGCATTTTGTCATTTTACATGTACAGAAATTTAGGCTTGCGACTCTTTCAGGAATTGCTCATAATTCTTCTAATGTTATATTCCTTTATTGAGGATTGTTTGGTCTCAAATTTTATGTAAAATTACCTAGAGTAATTCGGTAATTTTAACGATAGTAAAAATTGGGGCGTTACACCTACACCTAAATAATACATGGAACACACAAAACCCTCTTCCATGAGGCTGTAATGCACGAAATAATTCAGCCATAATCATTAGAATTATTGCAAGATAGATAAAACAAAATGCCAAAAAATTCCCTAAAACATGGCATAAAACATGCCTTAAACAAGAAATGATTTTCCTCCCTTTATTCCCCATGAAAATCCATCAGCCTTCCTCCTTCATTTGTCCATTTATGAGCTTCAAAATCTCTATAAATAGGCATGCTTAAGGAGTCTTAGATGCTTGCTCAAAATTGTACACATTTCTAGTTTTTTCAAAGCACCAAAAGCTCTCATTTCCTCCTCCTCTTGGCTGAATTCTTTCTTCAAGTTTTCAAGAATATTTTCTTTCATTTCACTCCAAGAAACCAAGTTCTCTTCCTTTCCTTCAAATCAATTAGGTAGGGAGTTGTTTTTAAGTTTATTTCTATGTTTTGCTAAGTGTTGTTCTTGGTTCAAAATGATGATTTCATGGATTTTCTCTAGTTTTTCCATTTGGTTTTCTTCTTCCTTTTCTTTAACCAATTCGGCCATATGGCCTAGGTGGGACTAAGATGATGGCTTGATGATGAGGACCTTGAAGGTGGGTTGTGAATCCATCACAAGTTAGGCCTCTAAAGCTTGAAAGTTCCACTTGATGCAAAACTTTAAAGAATGATGTTTTTATGATGATTTTATGATCTTGAGTTTAGAATTTGAAAGATGTATTTCTCACTTTGTCTTGTTAAGATATATATATTGAATTTGTATTTCTATAAAGTCTTGAAGAGCTCTAGTAAAGAAATCAAATGAACTTGCATCCATGTTTAAGTTTATGCCTTGCATAATCATGTTTACTTTCTATGTCATCACTAAAATTTCAAGAATGAATAAATGGACTTGCATACTCATGTTTAAATTTCCAAGTTTGCATTTCATGTTTATATTTCATGTTGTCACTTAATCTCTAAAGATAATAAAGAAGTTGCATCTCATATTTATTTTATGTTCTCACTTTATTTTATAATGGCTAAAAGAATCAACGCATGACATGTTTATTTTTATGTCATCACCTAAAGATCCTAGAGCTCAAAGACTTACCCAAGTATCACAAGCAAAGAAATAAGATTATTGGAGTTAAAGAATTGATTCTTTAAGAAGTCTGAGATTGGAGCTTAAAAAGATGTAATAATAATTCTCTCCTTTCAGGTCCAGTGCGAATTACCACTCCCTTTCTAAGATTCTCTTCTCCTCCATGGTCCTGCGACTAGCGCAGTTCTTGCATCATGTTTATATTTCAAGCTCTTGCATCATGTTTAATTTTCAAGTCATCACCTTAAATCTTAAAGATAAAGAAATGGATTTGCATATCATGTTTATAATTCCAAGTTATCACCTTATAATGACAAGATTAAAATGAGGTTGCATAGCATGTTTATGATTCTAAGATATCACATAAATCTCTTAAGCTCAAGACTTGCTCCTTTTATCTTAAGTGAGAATTTTAATTATGAAGATTCTTTCAAAAAGAATTAGTTTCTAAAAGAGTTTTAAAGCTTTGCAAGGATTCTACGGGAAACTAATATTTTATGTTCACTTAAAATGTGATTTTATACAATTATATGAGGTTCATGATTCGGCTTCTGATATGAGATTAGTACCAATAAATGATGATGATTTAATATGTTTGAAGTTGTGATAATTATGGTTTATTGCTAAAGGAATGATTCTATGCATGTTAGAGATAAAACTAGCTTCCTAGAAAACCGTAAAAGCAAGATTTCTAGAACTTTAGAGAATGAAATTTATGCATTCTTCCAGAGCCTTTAGTGACCTTAAGAACCAGATATTATTATGTTTAGATAAGGGAAAATGATTCATAATTGGTTTAGTAATTAATTTTAGCATCATAGGGAAAGGGTACGAGAAAGGGTTAAAAACGTAACTTCTAGCGTAAAACTTTAAGAACAACTAGTCTAATAATGTTCTTAAGGCTTATAATTGATGGTAATAAATCCCTTAGATGCATAAGTAATTAGTTTGATAATTAAGGTTACCCAATTTTAGAGTTCGGTTATTTAAGGGAGCTTTACTTTGAAAATTTTAGATGACATATTTTGATGCTTTGGAATGTCAGTTTATATGATGATGTAATGCCTACTGAGAATTTGATATTATTGAATGATTTCATGGCTTGCATGTTATAATTGCTATTGCAAACAATGAGAATGTTCATGCATCTTGATGATTATGATATAACATGCTAAGACTTAATGGTGACTTAAACTCATGAGGAAATGATCCTTTGGACCCATCAGACTATAGGTGGTGAAAAGGTGATATTGAGAAAATGATCCTTTAAGACCCATTAGACTAGAGGTGGTGAAAAGGTGATTCTTGCCCCCTAGCCCGTTCTCTCAAAAGGGTAGAGTCGGGATTTTAACTTATCAAAAGGAATAAGTATATGCTAGTGACGACTAGTAAGGTATGAGCTCATAACCTAGATTACTCCCAAAATGGTGGAGTATAGGTGGCCCCAAGGAAAATAATGATGATGATGACAAGATTTTAAGTCACCTAGGACACTAAAGGAATGAAATATGTGCACCATGTCTTGTGCATAGCTATGGTATGATGTTCTTCTGCATAGCATTTTATGAGATGATGATGGGAAATATGATGTTCTTCTATGCATAGTATTTATGATATGATGATGAGAAATATGATGTTCTTCTATGCATAGTATTTATGATTTGATGATGAGAAATATGATATTCTTTTATGCATAGTATTTATGATATGATGATGTAGAATACGATGTGTTGATAAAAGGAAAAGTTCATTATAAACATGACATGCTAAGTTTATGATGCATTATAAGACGCATGATTAAAACCGACGAACCTCGGTAAAGTATATTTTCGAACTTAATAAATCAATCTTAGCATGCTCACTATTTCATAATGAAACCCGAGGTTCCTGGGGACGATGATGATGACACAATGCATCATGAGGTGAGTACCCTACTGAGATTTTTTTATAAGTTTCTCACTCCCTCTATTTTTCTTTCCATCTCATCTTCAGAAATAGAAGGAAGTGTTCATGATTCACATTGAGGCTTTCACCTGGTACTTGAACTTGATCCTTAGTTTCACTCGTATATTTCAGATATCTATCCCTATCCTTGGAGTGTTATTACTAGGTGCCATTAATGGATGTCCTTCTATCCATATACTATTTATGTTTTATTTGATTGCCTACACCTAGCTCTCTGTTGGTAGGCAAAATATTTATGTGTTATGTAATTATGGATGTTATATGATGGAGCCAATGTGATATGATGTATTTAATTTCTATATGTCTTTTTATATTTGCTAGTCATTCACGTTATGCGCGGCTCATGTTTTCAATCATGTTTTAAAAAAAATGGCTCATAATTTCACTAAGTATTTTCAAAGTATGATGAAAGAACTGAAGCAAAAAGTAAGGTCTAGTAATTAATCAGATACAACCTAGGTGTATTGGGTTAATTATTAGGGTGTTACAAAAGACTGAAGCAAAAAGTAAAGTCTAGTAATTAATTAGATACAACCTAGGTGTATTCAGTTAATTATTAGGGTGTTACACCTACCCATATGTACTCCAGAGCTCTGCCCTTGCTCCCCACACATGAGGGAGGGTAGTGAGGAGACGTTGTCTAGTTGAGGTTGGCATGGAGACCATCCAGCGCCCCAAGCATGAGTACCTTGTATCCCCTCCGATGGGTTCGCTCATGGACCGATATGTCCCACCCTTCAGGGCCACCAACCATAGATTTCTTCTTTTAGTGCACACACCCCTCTATTAGCTTAAGATAACCTTCTTTTGTTTTTAGGTTATCTAACTTAGGTTCACTAGGTGGGTATGATTTCCATTGTATTTCCTTTTCTATGTATTTGCTCTTATGATGATGTACGAACTTAACTTACCTTTCATGGGTGGTAGATTATTATATATTTTAGTATGGTATACTTATTGACGATCATTTATGGAGCCTATATGATGTTTACTGTTTATGTTATTCTTTTACATGCTCCGCTCTACACTAATGACGCCTAGGTTTTGCGGGCCCACGTTTCAATTATGTTCAAAAAATTTTTTGGCTCATATTCTTAAGTATTTTTTTTTAAGTGTAATAGAGAAACAAAAACAAAGTGTAATATCTAATAATCAACTAGAATACATCCTAGGCGTGTTGAGTTAATTATTAGGGTGTTACAATCACAGAGCAGCAAAAGTAATAGGAAATAAGAGGGAAAAAGATATTAGACAAATATTTTTATATTGGTTCGACTAACTTGCCTCATCCAATTCTCAACCACATTGATTTTCACTAACACCTTTCTTAAACCGAGAAAGACTGGATAGTCTTTACAATAGTCTTTCCAAGCTCTCATTAGTGACTAGTAGACAACCCCTACTATCACAAACCAAGTAGTTATTCACTAGCCTCTTCAAGCTTAACCGAGACTCTGGAACCATTCTCCAAGCTAACCTGACCATAAACCAACTTCACTGTCACATTACAAGTAGTCTTTAACCAGCCTCTCCAAGCTAAACCATGACCAGGTAAACCAACTTTCCTCACGTTGCAAGTAGTCTTTGACTAGCTTCTCCAAGCTACGCTGACACGGATCACTACTGGATCAAGGATACAAAGGTTTGTGTTTGGGTTTGCAACTCAAACTAACCTACATTCAAGTTTCCTTAAGATATAGAGAAGAACCTGGGATAACTTGAATGACTTCTTTCTAATGATTCTTCCTGGCAATAATGTATAAACTATGAGGAATGTAGAAAGAAGATTTTTACAACCAAAGGAAATTGATTACAAGATGTAATGAACTTTACAAGAGATAAGGAGAAAAATTTCAAGAGTTTTAGCACTTATGCGTCAGTCTCCAGTCCTTTTCTTTGAAAGCACATCATCTCTATTTATAAATGGTCTTGATTTTTTACGTTGTCTTAATCGATTCTCCATGTAACACGTATTGATCATCTGATTATGTCTTAGAAAAATAGTCTAGAGGAGTAGCTTGACTTTTGTCAGAATCTATTGCAGAAGCCGTTGTAAAGTTGAGGTTTTTGAAACCCTTTAGAAGCTAAATTTTTACTTTGTAATCATAATTTCTGAACTTTTCCTTCTAGAAGCTGGGATAGTTGACCAAGTTAGTAGAAAAGATGATACGTTAGTTTAGCTAGGTTTGACTTTAAATTTGAAGTTTAAATTTTCCCTCATTTTTCAGTAAAGTTCAGCGTTTCATTGTGAAGTGAGCTTTCTAATGGCATGATATCAGTTCCTTGATAAAATTTTGGTTTTCCGTCTTCAATTAGAGCTTTTTGTTGATAAAAAAATTGCGAACATGATGATTGAAGATTGTAGAACATGTTGGCTTCAAAGTTTGTTTGATATTCATTTTAAACGTACTTTTGAAGTCTAGTGTTAATTTCTAAAGTCCTGAAGCTTGATTTCTTATCCTAAATATTCTTCAATTCGTTAGACATGTATATGCTAAAAATATGATATAATTGTCACTTCCACTTGATTCCCCTTTCTTTAAACAAGATAAAACATGTTTGCACATGTAAGGTGAAATTATTTATGTTTAATGGATCTATGTTATGCCAACAAAAGAACCTGTTTGTTCTTTCAAGAAACTCAAGGTAGACATCAATTCTTCAAAATATTTTTTTAAAAATTTGTTTTGTTGTCATTCAAAACATATTATCTTCAAGCTTTCTATAGGGTTTGGAGCTAACAGCTACTTCACATATACTTCCTTAGAGGAATTCATTTAGGAGTAAGACTTAATATCCATTTGGTAGAGAATGAATCCCTTGAAAGTAGCAAAAGTAAGTAGCATTTTGATAGCTTCCAACCTAGCTATTGGTTAGAAGTTTCATCATAATCAATTCCCTCTTATTGATTATAACCTTATACAACCAATCTTGCTTTGTTTCGAGTGACTTTGCCAACTTCATCAAGCTTATTCCTGAACACCCACTTAGTACCTATGATGGCCTTCCCTTTTGGTCTTTCAACAAGTGTCTAGACTTTGCTTTTCTCAAATTGGTCCAATTCTTCTTACATAGCATCCAGCTAACTTTGATCGCTCAAAGATTCTTCAATGCATTCAGGTTCAAAAGTGGAGATGAAAGCACAGTTTGACATATTTCTAACGGATGATCTAGTTCTCACGCCCTTGGAAATGTCTCCAAGAACTATGTTATGAGAAACTACCTTTAAATCAGGAACTCCCTTGTAGATTATGTGGCCTTGAGATTTTTTAGCTTCTCCTTCATCTTCAGATTGATCTTTTTCATGTTTAGAAGCATTACTTTTTGTTTTCTTTGGGATTCTAAGTAAGCTTTCTGAAGTATCTATGTCTCAGTCTACTTTCTGAGGGCTTGGCCTTCATCTGCTTGCTTTCAGAAGTTTGCTTGAGACTCATTTTCTTAAGACTTTCTTCCAGTTCTTCAAGATCATTAGCAAAGTCCTTCTTGAGCTCTTTGAATTTTATGTGAATAGTCTCTTCTACGCAAAGCATCCTTTTTTATAAACTTTGTAAGCTTTAAAGATTGAGGAGTAACCTAAGAAAATGCCATCATCAAACTTGGGATCAAACTTGCTAGTGGGTCCTTAGTGTTAAGGATAAAGCATGATGAACCAAAGATATGGAAATATGAAATATTGGGTTTTCTACCCTTCCATAGCTCATAAGGAGCCTTCTTGAGGATAGGCCTTAGAAAGATTCTGTTTTGGATGTAGCACGAGGTGTTCACGCCTCTACCCAAAAACTTTTTGATAAACCACTTTCCAAAAGCATAGTTCTGACCATCTCTTGCAAGCTCCTATTTTTCCTTTCAACAACCCCATTTTGTTGGGTAGTTCTAGGTGTAGAAAACTCATGAAGGATGCCATGTTTTTCACAAAGTCTTTTAAAATATGATTATCAAATTCTCCTCCATGATTACTTCTTATAGAAGTAATTTGAGAATCTTTTTCAATACAAACATGTTTTGCACAAGCTTTGAATCTTTCAACTACCTCATCCTTAGAAGCTAGGAAGATAACCTATAAAAATCTAGAGTAGTCATCCACTATGATAAGACGGTCTTCAGGCAAGACTTGAGAGTCTTGGTTAGTTCAAAGAGATCTATATGTAAAAGCTCAAGTGGTCTAGTGGTTGAAACCATATGCTTATTATGGAAAGAAGCTTTAGTTTGCTTACCTTTTTCACAAAAACTCACAAGTTGAATCATTGTCAAATCTGATTTTTGGTAGGCCTTTAACTAGCTTTTTATGAGAAAGCTTAGAAATAAGCTTCATATTAGCATGCTCAAGCTTTTTATGCCAGAACCACTTTTCATCCGTGAAGGAAGCGAGACATTTTACATCTTGATCTCGTAGGTCATCCAAGAATAACACATACATGTTATCATGCCTCTTACCAAACAGAATAACTTGTCCTGAAGTGGGACTTACTATCTTGCATGCATGGGCATTAAAAACAACATTAAAGCCTTGGTCACAGAATTGGCTAATACTTAACAAGTTGTGACCTAGACCATCAACAAACAACACATTAGAAATTTGGTGGGAATTATCCTTACCAATATTTCCTATGCCTGTGACCTTGGCCTTGCCTCCATCAATAAACTTTATTGATCAGAATTTTAGGGCATAGGTTTCTAAACCACCTTTGGATTCGGAACAATGTCTAGAGGCACTATCTATGTATCACTTGTTGTCAGGTTCCATGTGTGTTCTCAAGACAAACCTACAGTAAACACAGTTTTAATGTAGGTACCTAGACATTTTTGGGTCCTTTTGGATTAGTCATTTGAGAAGAAGGTTTTCCAAACTTTTTGACAAACTTCTTTCTCATGAAGCATTTGTCAGGTGGATGTCCCTTCTTAAAATAGAAAGTACAAGAAGCCTTATTCTTTGCTTTCTGAAACTAAGTTGGTTTTCCTTTTTCACCACTTTCCCCTTCATATCCTAACCCTTTTTGAAAATATCGCCTCTGGCCTCCAAGCATTATATCAAGGTTCTTTGATCCATTTACCATCTTTTCAAGGTCAGATTTAAGAAGTTTTTAAGTTCTCTCTAACTCAAGAAATGACTTTTTGAGTGTTTTCATTTTTACTTGAGACTTCAAATTCTAAGGCATTGGATTTTGCATTTAGAACTTTGTTTTGTCCTTTCAATTTTTCTTTTCAAGCCTTAGATTCTCAACTTATGTTTTGGCCATTTCAAGTTCTAAAATAAATTTTTGATGTTTCTTTTTCATGTTAAAATAGTAAGAGGAAAGACTTTGAGAGTCCTCAAGCAACTCTTCATACAAAGCTAAGAGTTCATCATAGGAAAGGTTAGAGTCAGAGTTGTTTATCTCAGACTTGCTTTTCGACGTATAGCCTATCATGACGTATAGATTTGCAACATCTAGCTCCTCCTGATTTTGATCCTTCCTTCTTCTTCTTGATTCACTCCAGGTGGTTAGCATGCTTTTCTTTTTGGACATGAACTTCTTCTGTGGACCTTTGAGTTTTGGACATTCTAGTTTGAAGTGTCATTTCTCCAGTTAGTAGGTGATATTTTCCTTCTTTGCCTTGCTCTTTTGTCCTTCCTAATGTTCATGTCCCTTTTTCTCTTTGCCTTGCCTTTCCAAGCATTGGACCTCTTCTCACCAAGCATGGAGAGCTCATCTCCATCTTCTTCTGTCATTACTGATTCTTCCTCTTTGTCAGAGGTTTCAACAACTTTCATTACCTTAGCCTTGTTCACTTTTGATGAGATGACTTCAGAGCCATGGACTTACTTTCTTAATGGATTCACTATGCATTTCAGATAGCACTCCTCATGGGTTTTGAGTGACCCAATGAGTACATCTAAGAGAGATTGAAGGTCTTTAGCCTTGGATTGGCTTTGACCTTAAGCCACTTGGGAGGGAGGCTTCTTAAGATTTTTCTAACTATTTTGAAGTTGGAGTATCTTTTGCCTAGTCCCTTTAACTGATTTATGATGTGCATGAGTCTTGTGGTCATTTCATTAATATTTCTTGATCTGTCATTTTAAACATCTCATATTGATGAACCAGTATACTAATCCTAGTCACTTTACCTTGATCAATATCTTCATGCAACATATGCAATCTATCCCATATCTCCTTTGCTATGTCACAAGCAATGATTTTGCCATATTTCAGCCTTGCTTAGTGCACATGTGAGCCAATATTTAGCTTTAGAGTTCAACTGAACTCCTTGGCTTTGTGTTGCTCTGTCCACCTTTTGGGAATTTCTCTTGATGTTGAAAGTGTATCATTGGTTCTGGGACCCTCTTTAGTTGGAGCATAGTCACCTCTTTGAATTATTTTCCACAAGTCAAGACTTGTGTATTTTATGAACAACTCTATCCAAGTTCTCTTAAGGAGGCATAATCACCACTGTAACACCTAACTTTTTAACCTCAAACGCTCGAGTCGCATTTCGGGTAATTATTAGTTGTTACGTCTTTGTTTCAGATTTTGACTTATCTTTTAAATATGAGTAAGGAAAATATGACTAAATTTTTTTTTTTTGAAACTTAAATGCAAGTCTGTGCTTGCGCATAAATACCGATTAGTACACATATAAGACATAGCAACCAAATACACGTTATCATAGCAATCATGAATAAACCATAGAGTAATCACAATATAAATTATAGTAGTATATTATAATCATAACGTAACAACGATGTCCTTATAAATATAAGGACACCGAGGAGTATCAATTATACTAAACGCTTTAACTAACGCAAAACAGAATATTAACAAAGCTAGACTAGTCTTCGTGCTTCCGTTGTGCTCTCTTGACTAGATGACGTGATTCCTATGCCCGCGCCTCAAGGAAGATCATGAACATTGCATCAATCCGTTTGGAGACGACACGGGTGGGAAAACAAAAGGGGTGAGAATACTCATACAAGATTCTCATAGGGCTCCAACTTTAACACAAGTGTCATCATCGTCGCCAGCCACTTCGGGTTTCATTATGAAAAAGGTGTACATGCATAGGTTCAGTTTTAATTTCTCAAATCCTATTATCCGAAGTGGGTTTCTTTTAGCATGAGTCTTGATGGTATGAATGCAGATATTTTATGTATGCATGGCAATGCTTGAGCATGACAGTTCACGTACTCAACATATATCACTTAATCATAAGCACCAATGGAACAACCACGAAACATATGCATGTGCGTCTTTTACTTTATCATAGTTGAAATCTTTGAGTTCCTTTCTTAACTTTTCCACCCTCATCGTAGCTACCAAAATCCACCCAACATGTGCCAGACAATTTTCACATAGCCACCAAACTCCAAATACACCCATCGCCTAGGAATAAGCTCAAACCTAACTAGTCATCACTAGATTTACATGGGGAAAAAGAGGGGAATCATATCTCTTTCTTGAATCACCCTACAACCCTTAACTCGAGAAGTCATAATGGGATCATTTTCTTCTTATCATATTTTGTATGGATGTAGCATGAGCATACAACCATAAAACATCATATAACATATCCTCTCTTCTCAAGCATTGTAAACATAGCATACCACATCATCATAGCACATGCCACACATCCATACATTCTTATACTCACGGTATTTAAAACATTTACATACATCAAGCAATACTTACTTGATCTCATTCTTACCTCACATCCCCTTATTTTTAAGATATCTTATGCTTTGGCCTTCAGTCTTGAACTTGTATTCTAGTCATCCTATCACCCATTATAGTTCTTTATAATAACTAAGGGATCATTACTTACAATTCTCACTAAGATTTATGTTCACTAATATATCCAAACAACATTGTATCCCTTAGCAGAAAATTCATATGCTTACGGGGTCTTAGAATCTTCCGTCTTTGACCCTTTCTAAGTTTCGTCTTCGCCTAAGGCTCTATATTTAATTCCTAAACCAACTATGAGATTCCTACACATATCCACTAATTTAAACCATTTTTCTTAAGTCTAATTATGCTGGAACAGAATTTACAATTTGGGCATCTAAGTGTTCTAGAATTCTCATTTTAAGTCCTTTTTAATTACTTGTTCTTTCCTAACTTCCTAAATCAATCCTTGCTTCACTCAAATATAATTTTACACATTTTAACACCATAAAACAGAATTTATACAGTGGCCAAGTACACAAGGCAGAATAAAAAATATAGCTCACATAGATCACATAATTCCATGATTTAAATGCATATAAGTTACTAGCTTTCTCTTGGAATCATTTTAGGAACTCAAAACTCCTTTAGAAACCAATTTATCTCATTAATATCATGAAAACACAAGTGAGATCAGTAGCTAAATTATTTAGTTCATAAAATAATTTTAAAACACAAAATCTTGTTTATAACATTCTTTAAATACACCTAAGCTTAGGAAAATTCCAAGACATAGGCTATGGGCACTTATGATTAAATGAACTCATCTCAAGTCCATCATCATCATCATAAGGCCGAAATGGCTTCCTTGAAATGCCTCCATTTTCTAAACTTTACTTATGATACTTGGGCAAGTCTTTAGCTCTAGGATATTTAAGTTATGGCATAAACTTAAACATGCTATGCACTTATTTTACTCTTCATTATAAAATAAAGTGAGAGCATAAAATAAACATGAGATGCAACCTCATTATTATCTTTAAAGATTAAGTGTTGACTTGAAATATAAACATGAAATGCAAGCTTGGAAATTTAAACATGATAATGCAAGTTCATTTAGTTATTCTTGAGAGCTTAGTAATGACATCAAAATAAACATGCTATGCAAGACATAAACATAAACATGTATGCAACTCATTTTATCTTAACTAGAGCTCTTACAAGACTTTGGAGGAACATTACAACCTTAACCCAATTTGTATCTTTACAATAAAGTGAGCTTTAGAGTTCTTAGCACCAAGTTTCAAAGAAGCCTTTGGTTTTGAACTTCATCATCAAGCTCAAGAAAATGGACTAAGACATAAACTTCAACAATTTATCAAAGCAAACATAAAAGAACTACTCATATTCCATATTTTATTGCTCATGGGCTTCAATCTAGAGTAAACTCTTAGAACGGCCGACCAACTTTAAGGTTGGCAAGGGTAAACTTAGAGCTCTTTGAAAACATATGATTAATTTTCTTAACAAAACTTTTAGTGATCTACTTAATATTTTTATCAAACTTTGTTCAAAGAAAGGAAGGAAAACCGAAACCATTAAAGGGAAAGGAAAAGAGAACCAAAAACTTTAAGCAAAGAAAAAGGAAAGAACCAAGAGCATATATGGTCCAAGACTAAGATTTTCAAGCTTTAGAGGTTTCTCACATGGCATTACAAGACCATTATCTTGAAACCTCATCATCAAGCTAAAGTTTTTCACACAAAAAGGCTCCAAGCTGAAAAGAAAAGAGAAGGAAAGGCTTGAAAAACCAAGAGAAAACTAACCCTAAACCCTAAAGAAAACAAGTAAAACTTTGAAATAAAACCTCTACCTAAAGAAGTCTTGAAAGAAATGAGAAGAAACTTGGATTCTTAATGGAATGAGAAGACAAAATCTTCTATTTGGTGAGGATGATGGTTCGGCCAAGCAAGGAACTCAAGGAAGATGAATTTTCCTTGAGAAAGTAAGCTTGGAAATGGAAAGGTTAAGTGTTTGAGAGGTGTTATTTATGGTGGTTTGTGGTGGTGGAAAGCCTCCTTTGAGGGTGGAGGAAAAAGAACAAGATGAAGAGAAAGTTAGAAGAAAAGAGAGAAAATGCAAGAAAGCTTAAACTTGGCAAGACTTCTAAAGTATAACCAAGTTCTCTAATGCTTGGTATTTATAGAAAAATCTCAACAATGAGGCTGCAAAGGGGAGGAGGAAGGCCGAAGGTATTCATGGCCTTTGGGGAAGAAAATATCTTCAAACTTTAGTCATTCAAAGGCATGGTTGAAAGCATGGCTAGGTATGGTCAAGGCATGGCTTGAGGTATGGCCTTTGGAATGAAACAAAATCAACATGTGACATAATGGAGAGGATGAATTCGGCCAGATTTTCTAGCCAAGGGGAGAAAGAAATTGTCCATGTAATTGTGGTTTAATGATGTGTATAGGTGTTTCTTTGATTAAGGTTTTGATTAGGAGTTTGTAAGAAAGTGTTTAGGTGAGGTAATGGTTAATTAAGGTTGTCAAGACTTGATTTAGGGGTGGTCTTCTAGATTAACAATTTAAAACCATTCTTTTAGTCAAATGAAGGTATGGGCACAATTCCTTAATTTAAGGAATTGAGAGAAACACTATTCAAGATTTCATGACTAGGAATCTTGAATCAAAGATGTAATAGACTTTAACCAAGCAATCTTAGGCCCTAATTAACCTTAATAAATTATTTTGACTTGAGATTAATTAGAAATAAATTAATCTTTGATTAGAGCCTAATATTGCTTAGGTTTGCTTAATTACGTCATTAGGCTCACTGTACCTGTTCTAGGGGCAAAATGGTAATTTTGCACTAAAACTGCTCAAGGGCTACGGGCTTAATTTGTTGTTAAACTTCACTTAAAAACATCGTTTAAAACCTTTTGGTAAAGTACTTTAAGGACATGAAACGATAACATACGCATAGGGCGTTTTGGTAATTTCAGTCGAAATTCAAAAATAAGATTCTTCTACTCTATTACCACACATAACACATATAATCCCCTATCAACATTAAAACATCCCTTGAGGATGGCTGGGACCGGCGATCCCATTTTATGGGTAAAATGACCTCAGGGCATTTCGATCATTGTACACTGAGAAAATCTGGCGTAGCTCCATCAAAGAATAGCAACCTGTGATGGAGTGTCCTGCTATATGAATATTCTATGCCATTTGTCCCTCGATCTTTGTCCCTAAACGTTAGAATTCTTAACCCTTAGAGTCCAAGCTTAATGAAACTTCAGGAGAAAAGCGCATGAGAAGGGCGGTTGAATCGTGCTTCACTTGTCTTACTTTTAGCTTCTAAAACTTTAACACAATACTATCAAGCTTTAAGCTTGTAGTGCGAGAAATAATGTTAGAGATTCAGAAAGTAACTTTAAAATGACGGCTCTAATAGAACAACTTAAAAAGATAGACTTTAAGCAAATATAAACAAATAACCATAGAGTAGCAAATATAAAAAAGATAAGGGAGAAAAGGATACGAAGATTTTTCCTGGTTCGTCAACTTGCCTACATCCGGTTCAACCACATTGAGTTTCACTAACACCTTCTCAACTTGAGAAAAAACCAGATAGTCTTTACAATAACCTTCCCAAGCTCTAACATGTGACCAATAGACAACCCCTGTCAGAATTTAAGTAGTTATTCACAAGCCTTCAAGCTAAACTGGTAGTCTTTGATCAGACTCTCCAGCAACCAGATTAATCTTTAACAACCTTTTCCAACCTAAATTTTGACTAGTAAAACAACTTTACTATCGTGTTGCAAGTAATCTTTAACTAGCCTCTCCAAGCTAAATTCACACCGATAATTCCTGATCGAGGATACAAAGGTTTATGTTTGGCTTGCAATCAAACTAACCTACACTCAAGTTTCCTTAAGATATACAATGAATGATGTGGGATAACTTGAATGACTTCTTTCTAGAAATTCTTCCTTGGAAGAATGTATGAACTACTTAGGAATGTAGAAAGAAGATTTTTAGAACAAAGAAACTGTTTAAGATGTGATAAACTTTACAAGGGATGAGGAGAAACTTCACAGAGTTTCAACACTGGCAACATAAATTCTTTATTTGAAAGCACAACATCTTTATTTATAAATGGTTTTCATTTTTTACCGTTGCCCTTGATTAGTTTTCCTAGTAACACGTGTCATATCTAGTTGTGTTTTGGAATTGTAGTCTAGAGAAGTAGTTTGACTTTTATCAATCTATTGCAGAAGTAACACCCTAATAATTAACCGAATACACCTAGGTTGTATCTGATTAATTACTAGACTTTACTCTTTGCTTCAGTTCTTTCATCATACTTTGAAAATACTTAGTGAAATTACGAGCCATTTTTTTTTTAAAAACATAATTGAAAATGTGAGCCGCACATAACGTGAACAATAATCGAAATAAAGTGAATAACGTGCAGATATAGCATGAAAAACACATCATATTGGCTCCATCATATAACATCCATAATTACATAACACATAGATAGTTTGCCTACCAACAGAATAAGACTAGGTGTAGGCAATCTAACAAAATATAAATAATATATGGATGGAAGAACATCCATTAATGGCACCTAGTAATAACACTCCAAGGATAGGGATAGATATCCAACTCACGCTCAAGGTCTAGCAATACGTTCCTCAAGGATAATAATCTGGTTCACAAGATCAAGTGCATCTACCAGGTGAGAGCATCAACGGAAATCACGAACATCACCATCACTTTCTGAAGACGAGATGGAAAGAAAGAAAGAGGGAATGAGAAACTTATAAAAGAATCTCAGGGGTACTCACCTCATATGCATCGTGTCATCATCATCGTCCCAGGAACCTCGGGGTTATTATGAAATAGTGAGCATGCTAAGATTGATTTATTAAGTTTGAAAATATACTTTACCGAGGTTCATCGGTTTTAATCATGCGTCTTATAATGCATCATAAACTTAACATGTCATGTTTATAATGAACTTTTCCTTTCATATATAATAACATAGTTATGCATAAAATCACATCATATTCCTCATCATCATATCATAATACTATGCATAGCAGAACATCATATTTCTCATCATCATCTCATAAATACTATGCATAGCAGAACATCATATTCACATAATGCATTTACTTAGTTTCTTAGGTGACTTAAAGTTACTTTCATCATCATTTTCCTGGGCCACCCTATACTCCACCCTTTTGGGAGTAATCTAGGTTATGAGCTCATACCTTACTAGTCGTCACTAGCATATACTTATCCCCTTTTGATAAGTTAAAGTCCCAACTCTACCCTTTTGAGAACGGGCTAGGGGGCAAGAATCACCTTTTCACCACCTATAGTCTGATGGGTCCAAAGGATCATTTTCTAGGATCACCTTTTCACCACCTATAGTCTGATGGGTCCAAAGGATCATTTCCTCATAATTTTAAGTCACCATTAAGTCTTTGCATGTTATATCATAATATAACTCTGAATTCATAATCATCAGATGCATAAACATTCTCATTGTTTGCAACAGCAACTATATCATGCAAACTATGAAGTCATTCAATGATATCAAATACTTAATAAGCATCAAATCACTACATAGACTTATCATTTCAAACTTCAAAGAACCATCATCATAAATTCTTACCGAAAACTCTTAAACAGAAATTTAGAATCAGGTAATCTCAATTATCAAACTAATTAATCATGCATCTAAAGGATTCATTATCATCATTACCATTAATTATAAGCCTTAAGAATATTATTAAACTATATGGGACAGCATAGGCAGCAAGTTATATTTAAGGCTTCACGTGTGCTAGAAGTTGCATTTTTAACCCTTTCTCGTTACAAGCTTTCCTTATGGTGCTAAAATTAATTACTAAACCAATTATGAATCATTCTCTCTTATCTAAACATAATAGAACCTGGTTCTTAGGGCTGCTAAAGGTTTTGGATAGAACGCATAAATTTCATTTTCTAGAGTTCTAGAAATCTTGCTTTTACGGTTTTTCTGGGAAGCTAGTTTTATTTCTAACATGCATAGAATCTTTCCTTCAGCAATAAACCATGATTATCACAACTTCAAACATATTAAACCATCATCATACAGTAATACTAAACTTAGATCAGTGGCTGAATCATGAACCTCATATAATTGCATCAAATCACATTTTAAGTACAAGTAAGATACTAGTATCCCGTAAAATCTTTTAAAGGCCTTAAAACTCTTTTAAAACTAATTCTTTTTGTTATTCTTGAAAGAAATTTTAGAACTAAACCAGTAGCTTATTTAAAATCACTTTAGGCCTACCTTAATCATGAGGCCGATTTATTCATTGAAAGAATCTTTACGATTACAATTTTCACTTAAGATAAAAGGAGCAAGTCTTGAGCTTTAGAGATTTAGGTGATAACTAGAATCATAAACATGCTATGCAACCTCATTTTAATCTTGTATTTATAAGGTGATAACTTGGAATTATAAACATGATATGCAAGAAACTGGAGCGGTCCTGGGCCTGGACCTGTGAAGGGAGAAGAGAATCTTAAGAAGGCAAAGAGCAACATGACACAAGGTGAAGGGAAAAGAGAATTCTTATTACATCTTATTAAGCTCCAAACTCAAGACTTCTTAAAGAATGAATTCTTTAACTCCAATAATCTTAAGGAAATTGAAAGTGATACTACCATTTTCCAACTTTGCTTGTGATACTTGGGCAAGTCTTTGAGCTCTAGGATCTTTAGGTGATGACATAAAATAAACATGTCATGCGTTGATTCTTTTAGCCATTATAAAATAAAGTGAGAGCATAAAATAAATATGAGATGCAACCTCTTTATTATCTTTATAGATTAAGTGACAACTTGAAATATAAACATGAAATGCAAGCTTGAAATTTAAACATGAGATATGCAAGTTCATTTATTTATTCTTGAGAATTTAGTGATGACATTAAAAGTAAACATGGTTATGCAAGGCATAAACTTAGACATGGATGCAAGTTCCTTTTATTTCTTTACTAGAGCTCTTCCAAGACTTTAGAGAAATATAAATTCAACCCAATATATCTTAGCAAGACAAAGTGAAAAATACATCTTTCAAGTTCTAAACTCAAGATCTTTATTTTTACATCATAAAAACATCATTCTTTAAAGTTTTGCATCAAGTGGAATTTTCAAGCTTTAAAGGCCTAACTTGTGATGGATTTACAACCAACACTCAAGGTCCTCATCATCAAGCTATCATCATATTCCTTCTTAGGCCATTTGGCCAAATCATTAAAGAAAAATAAGGAAAGAAAAACCGAAATTGTAAAGTTTTAAAAACTAGTGAAACCTTCAAGTTTTAGAGGTCTAACTTGTGAAGGCTTTGCAACCAACACTCAAGAACCTCATCATCAAACCATGGTCTCATCATAATCTAGGCCATAAGGCTGAAATGTTTTTAAAAGAAAAGGGGAAAACAAAACCGAAATTGAGAGCTAGAAGAAAGTCCATGAAATCATCATTTTTGAGCTAGAACATAACTTGTCATAGCATAAAATGAACTTAGAAACAACTCCCTACCTAATCTATTTGAAGGAAAGGAAGAGAACTTGGTTTCTTTGAGTGAAATGGAAGAAAATATTCTTGAAAACTTGAAGAAAGAATTCAGCCAAGAGGAGGAGGAATGAGAGCTTTTGGTGCTTTGGAAAAACTAGAAATGTGTACAATTTTGAGCAAGCATCTAAGACTCCTTAAGCATGCCTATTTATAGAAGAATTCAAGCTCATGTATGGACAAGAGGAGGAGGAAAATCTGACTAAATTTGAGGAGGAAACAAGGAAGGAAAAATCATCTTGTTTGTGGCTTAAAACATGGAATCATGAAACATGATTCCTTGTTTTCATACCTTGAGTTTTGTGCCAAGTTTGACAAATTTTTCTGATGTGTATTAGGCCATATAATTTCGTGCATTATAGCCAAGGAAGAGAAATTTGTGTGTTCCATGCATTATTTAGGTGTAGGTAAGGTATCTTTGCAAATTAGAGAATTTGCAATTAAGGGCTTAGGTGAATTAGTAAGCAATTTGGGTGTTTTTAAGCAATTTCAGGTTCTAATCAATTTAAATAAATAATTTTGACTCTAGATTAAGAATTAGAATTTAATAAGCTTTAATTTGAGCCTAATATTGCTTATGTTTTGCTAGACGAATCAAAAATCTCAAAATTTGCAAACTTCAAAGAGGGGCAAAATGGTCATTTCACTAAAAGCTGGAGGCCATCCGAACTTAACCAATGGTTAATCATAGCTTAAAAACACCTTTTAAAACATTTTAGTGAGGTTCTGGTCAAGTCGGCACGCAAATCGGAGTTAAAGGCCATGGGCGTTTTGGTCATTTCGCGTCGAAACTCAAAATTGAGATTCTTCTCCTCTATTAACACACATAACACAAACAATCCCTTATTATCCTAAACATCCCCTTGAGGATGGGGCCCACAATCCTCATTTTCTGAGTAAAATAACCTAAGGGGCATTTTGGTCATTACACACCAAGAAATTCTGGGCTTGCGGACTTTGGGAATTGCTCATAACTTCTTTTCTAATGTTATATTCCTTTATTGAGGATTGTTCGGTCTCGAATTTATATAAGAATTACCTATAATTCGTAATTGTAAATGACAGTAAAAGTTGGGCGTTACAAAAGCCATTGTAAAATTATGGTTTTCAAGGTCCTTCAGAAACTACTTTTTACTTTCTGATCATGGTTTTTGAACTCTTCCTTCAAAAGCTAGCATAGGACAAGTTGGCAAAAGCGATGCACACTAGTCTATAACTGGGTTTGACTTTAAATTTGAATTTCAAATTATCCCTATTTTTAGGAAAGTTTAGCATTTCAGTGTAGAGAACTTTCTATGTGCGGTTCAATTTCCTTGATAAAACTTTGATTTTCTAGTCTTCAATCAGAGCTTGTTATAGATAAAAAGATTGCGAATATGATGATTGATGATTGTAGAACACATTGGCTTCAGAGTTTGATTGATATCTTCAGTCTAAGCTTACTTCTAAGTCCAGTGCTACTTCTAACGTCTTGGAATTTGGTTTCTGGTACTAGTTGTATTCTTCAATCCATTAGGCATGTATATGCTTAAATTGTGATATAATTATCACTCCCATTTGTTCCTATCTCTTTATACGAGATAAATCATGTTTACACATGTAAAGTGAAATTATTCACATTAATGAAGTCATGTTATGCCAACAAAAAAACCTGTTTGCTACTTCAAGAACTGAAGGTAGACGTTACTCATTCTTCAAAATATTTTCCTTAAATTAGTTTTGTTGTCATTCAAAATATATTACCTTGAAGCTTCTGAAGGGTTCTAGAGATAACACCAAGGTGATTTTCATGATGTTTAAAAGTGATTTCTAAGTATAGGGTCTCTTCAAAGTATAAAATAATTTTGAGGATCATTAGTTTGAGAAAAGTGTTAAAATAAGAAATTTATACTTTGACCCACATACTTATAGAAATTTTAGTTTTGACCCACTTTTGGGGCTAAAGTATAAATATTAATGACTTCTTGATATTGAGATGTGATTGGTGCACCATGGATCGGGCTTATGTGAATTGTTTGGAAATTGGATGACTTAAATGATTATGTGAAATTATGCATCGATGACTATGCATTCTTGAAACTTTGGATTATGAAATTGATGATTATTATATATATTGTATATACCCTGTTGAGCATGGCATGAATAGGAGCATGTTTATATTTAAATAATATTGATGATAATATACCGATGGATATATGTAATTATGAGATGGTTGCTTATGTGATCAAATAAATAATAATTGTAGCATAATGTGATTATGTATATGCATGATTGAGATGCTTGATTTATATGTTAATGATAGGAAGAAAATTTGGAAACTTATTCCGCCATTGTGGTACAATTTTCATCAAATTTGTGGACTTAAAGAAATTATGAATATTGTGAGCATAAAGATATTAAATGTTGAGCCATGACGACGATAATGATATGCTCATGTTTGCATCTCAAATTGATATGCTAATGATATATCTGACATAAGACACACAGAGATGATCCTTTAGACTTAATAAGATAATGGTTACGAAAGGTGATCCAAGATGATGATCTTTTCATAATGGGCTAGGCCTAGCGAAAAGTTAGCCAAGCCCCCTGCCACACTCTGGTAGTAAGAAATACTTTATCAAAAGGGGTAAGTGTAAGCTCATGATGTCACAATTATAAGCTCATACCTAGAATTCTCAAAACGAAGAGAGAACTAGGGTGGCCTTTATGAAAGATTAAGAAAGTTAGGTCACCTTAGAAAGTAAAGTTATGTGCCAAAGATGTTTATATTACTTATGCTTTTATAGTATGTTGTTTATGTATGGTATGTTGCATAAGCTATTGACATGCATTCATGACATCAAGATTCATGTTAAAAGACATGGACCTTGGTTAATAGTTTTTGAAACTTAATAAATAAACTTTAATTATGTACACTATTTTTGTAATGAATCATGAGGTTCATGGGGACGTAGATGATAACATATGTTTGGATGCGAAAGTCCTACTGAGATCCTTGTATCATTTTCTCATTCCGTTTCTCTTTCTTTCAATCTCTTCTTTAGAGGTTGATAGTGACTTGTCCTTCTATGTTGATACGCTTTTGTGGGAGCTACATTACAACCCGGACAACCCCATTATTGTATTTTTAGTTCATCGTTGTGTAGTTCGTTTGTTCGTGTTTCTTGATCGTCATTGCACACCCTATTTCTAGCTTTTGGTTCTCCGAGGCTACACCCTTTGACTATGACTCTACTTTCGAGCATGCACGCCTATGCTCCTGGGCCTTCCCTCGTAACTATTGTAAGAAGATGCCACTGTCTGCGTTCCTCATCAGCCTCGCCTATCTTTTCCTTAGTTCAGACCTATTAGAAGAGTCACCAACCCAGAACTCATCAAAAGATGGTTCTACACCCACTGTCCCTATGGAGGTGGGTAGTAGTGGCAATGGTGAGGCCATGATTTGCAGCCACTAAAGGGAGCTGGCATATGTAGAAGGGAGCTGCACATCCATATATGGGTGCTTATGTTTCCAACTTGTATTATGCCATACATATTTAATCTTACTCAGTGTGCTGGTTACCCTCTTATCTCCAGATGTGGTTCTTAAGAGCTTAACCGCAATTCTTGGAATGCTCCAAGTTTTATATAGATAAAATATCCTCTATATTTGTTAGTATGCCATGGGGGTTATCCATTGGGCAAGAGGTTGTCGCCACCTCCTCAAATTAGAATTTAAAAATAGTAAAATTATGTTAATTCCTGAATGCACAAAAACTATAGTTAGGTGCAACCTGATTACTCTAAGGAGGCTATGTCACTTAGTTGAAAATTGGGGGTTTTGACAATTAAATTAAGAAAATTAAAATTAAGAAGAAGAATTTAATTTAAAGGTACTAGTGTAAGGTATTCTTAATATTGGAATTAATTATCATAGATAAAATATTAAACATATTATGGCTATTAGTAATTGATTACTTGTAATTATACTAGTTATCAATCGACATCTAGAATTTGACCAATGTAAATAAATAACTAGTATAAACGAATTCCCGTTTTAGAAATTGCATTGATTTATTGTACCAATTTGCTAACCTAATCGCCGATACAGAAGTTAATTCTAATGTTTGCCCTCAAACATAAACCAATGATCAATCAATTTGTACCCAAAGGGTTTCCCTAGACGACAATCAACCATTGTTTCTCCAATAAAAATTATAACAATCATAATAATAATTATAAGATAAAACTTTAGAACTGAAAAAACTCATGCATTCAATAGAAAAAGGGTATCAAATTTCATCCCAATCTATATGGAAACCCTTACACTAGTAAGGAAAAAACTAACTCCTGCATATCTTGGGTGATTACAATAATGAAAATAAAGATCCTGAAGATAATAACAATGATCCTTGCCATAATCTCCAAGCACAAAGCAAATTCATTTAATGCAATCCCTAAAGAGAAAAGAATAAGAGGTAAAAAGATGGAGAGAATCATAGCTACCAAAACTCAAAATCCAAAAATTAGGGTAAAAGTCTATACAATTCCCTTAAATATTGCTCTCTAAATAGCCAAAGCAAGGCCCAAAGAACAAAGTTAAGTTTATCCAATTTACGTCGCTCGCCCGACCACTCCAAGTGTTAAAATGTGCATTAATGCTCATTAGAACCTTTTGCTAGTGCACTTCTTCTAATGACTCTACCAAGCCATGTATAATCTTTATTTTAGTGTTGTGGTGCTCAGTAGATAGTGGTTCTTTGCATCTTTGCTCAATTTATGTAAGAACTTAACTTTAGCTCAGAGTTCCCTCCAAGGAGTTCCTACCCTTGTACTGGATATTTCCACGCAATCCAAAGCTCTTGTATCAAAACCATACTCGAAAGAGATGGGTTAAACACAACAAGCTCTAATCCAAATAATTATTCCAAAATTAGTGCAATAGTCAATAATATTATCAACAATGCACAATGATAACCAAATCAAAATCCTAATTATACATGAATAACTTAAACTTAAACTTCTGAAAAAGCTAAGGTTTGGAGCAACATGAATAGCATAAATTCCCCTTATCATCCATCACTAGGTGTATTTAAATAGGATAGCATAGAAGGGGTTTTATAAACTATACTTGTGTTTTCAGTTTATTGCTTATTATCGATAACTATACCTTCCTAACCTATGTTAATTGGCATATATCTTTGTCCTGTTATGTTTTGGTTCATATGGTAGGAACAATATATATATATATATATAATTGTGTATTTTATGCTAAGTGATGATGTTATGATTTGGATTTTATGTATGTGATTTGTTCTTCATATGATGAAGTAAAAGACTTTTTCAGTATGCAGGGTTCATGTTTTGTTAATTAAAAAAAATGCACTTGTATTTTTACTAAGTATTTTAAAGTTTGAGTTAAAAGTTGAAGCAAATGAGTAGCCACTAATAATTAACTTAAATGCATGCTAGATGTATTGGTTCAATGTTAGGTATGTTCAAGTTTGTGTGCAAACACTTGAGTGAAACTGGTTTTGAGTTGTCTTGCAATTAAATGATGTTATTCCTTAAAAAGTTTAAGTTGATATTTTCCACTTCACTTAGTTGATGGAAATTTAAGACCATGCATAAATATCATGAAGAGCTTCATTGAATATGAGTTGATAATGTCATGTATGCCCTTCTATTTCATCCATAAAATCATTTTCTGATAAAAGGAATTTTAGTTTGTGTGTTTGTTTTTTTCCGCGTTCTGATTTTAAATTTCAACATGTTTTCCTTTTGCATTGAATAAATCATTGAAAATGAGGACTTTGAATATTATTCTGTAGTTGAAAGACATGGACCCACTTGGTATATCATGGTGGCAGATGATTATTGTATTTTAGTATTTTGTTGAAATTGCATGTTGCTATATTATGTGGGTATAACACCCTAATAGGTATGGAACACTTCAGATGAGTATCGTTCATTATGTTCATTATTTCTCTTTTGCTCAGTTCTTACTTTAATGTTCTTGAAGAAAATACTTTGGTGAATCTGGTAAATTTTTTAGCTTAAATCTAAAATGCAGCCACGCATTAGTATGAACTACATCTCGTATCTAGCATAACAAGGAAGAAGATCACAACAAGACATAGGCATACATAAAACACAACATCACAAACCATGAACAAGTAAGATCATACACACACACACACACACACACACACACACATATATCATCAATAGTTAATTGTTCAGCTTTTGCATGCCCATCATATACATAAAAAGAGTTATAACATGCCCACCAACAAAGGTTGGGCTCAAAATGTCAGTCATCCCGTAATATCCATGAATCAAAAGCAAATGTAAATTACAACAGGGCTACATAAAAGACCTCTCATCCACCATTCCTATGGAGATACGTTTAGGAATGGATAACCTCTAATAAACAAAAGCAAAAGAAGGTTATCCTTCTCCTATACGTGCATAGGCACTCCAAGAGTTGGGAAATTGAACTCTCCTGTTGTTGCTCCTAGGAGGGAGGAAGGTGACCGGTGGCAATGGGCCGGCTCAACCGGGTCTGGCAAGACGTGGGCTCGCGGAGTGAGGGCACCCTCGATGAAGTCGGAAGATTCCTAGCGATGGGTGCGGCCAACTTACATTCAAGGCTTGTGACTATAGCCTCCCAGGTCGCTACCAACCTCCATCATGATAGGAACGGTGACGGCGGGACCATTTGGAGGAACTGATGGGTGGATCCTTGGATGGGTCCAACCATGGCTCGGGGGTTGCGTGAAGGTGGCTATTGACCACTTGACCAAGGAATGCACGATGCGGAAACGGCGGAGTGCGGGTGTCATGTTACTCCCGAGTAAATAACACACTAAAAAATAAGTCTTAAGAAATGATCACAGTAGATAACACCTCTAGCTGAGTAAAGATTGGAAGGCGCTCCTTAAAGCAAAAGGCTGGCGACACATGAACCACAAAAGTGATAAGATCTGGTGAGTAGCATTGAAGTGCATCTCCCTGGTGGGAGCATCAAGGTAGATTAAGTGAGGTTGCCAACTCGACCTCATCACTTGGCAGTAAGTTTTAGCCAAGGGAAGAGAGAGAGAATAGATACGTCATTGTGGTTTAGTGATGTGTTTAGGTGTTTCTTTGATTAAGGTTTTGATTAGGAGTTTGTAAGAATGTGTTTAGGTGAGGTAATGACTAATTAAGGTTGTAGAACTTGGTAAGGAGAGTGATCTTGCTAGATTAACAATTTAAAATCATTCTCTTGGTCAAATGAGGTATGGGAACAATTTGATTTAATTTAAGATTGGAAAGAAATATTGAGATTCCATGAGAATATTGAGTAAAATGTGATTTGAGCTTAGCTAAGCAATCTTAAGTTCTAATTTAACCTTAATAAATCATTTTGACTCTAGATTAATTATTCAAATAAAGTAATCTTGATTAAAGGTAATGTGCTTCAGTTTCCTTAATTTGGTTCCATTCATTGTCCCATTTTTCAGGGCAAAATGGTAATTTCTTCTAAAGGTGCTAGGGACACTTTACAGAGCACAAACCAGAAGTATGCAAATGCCACATTAAGACATTAATTTCCAAACTTTTGGAAAAACTTCAAGGGCTCAAACGGCACTTTTAAGGAGTAAAGAGCCATGTGACCCAATTTTTATTGTAATTTTTACTATCATTAGGAAATTCCGAATTACGTAGGTAAATATTATATAAAATTTGAGACCAAACAATCCTTAATAAAGGAATATAACGTTAGAAGAAAAGTTAGGAGCAATTCGTGCAAATATTGCAAACCGATTTTATTACGTGTAAAATGACCAAAATGCCCTGAGGTTATTTTACTAGAAAATGAGGATCGTGGGCCCCACCCATCCTCAAGGGGATGTTTTGATGTTAATAGGGATTGTTTGTGTTATGTGTGTTAATAGAGGAAGAATCTAATTTTGAGTTTCGCACGCAAAATGACCAAAACGCCCTAAAGTTGTTTGAACTTGATTTGCGTGCCAACTGAGCCGAACCTCACTAAAATGTTTAAAAGGTGTTTTTAAGCCATGATTAACCATTGGTTAAGCTCGGGTGGTCCAGGGCATTTTTGAGCGAAATGACCATTTTGCCCCCTTCTTTTTGAGCTTTTCAAATTTTGAGATTTTCGATTTGTCTAACGAAACCTAACAATATTAGGCTCAAATTAAAGCTTATTAAATTCTAATTACTAATCTAGAGTCAAAATTATTTATTTAGATTGATTAGAACCTAAAATTGCTTAAAACACCCAAATTGCTTAGTAATTCACTTAAACCCTTAACCGTAAATTCTCTAAATTGCATGAATACCTTGCCTACACCTAAAAAATACATGGAACACACAAAATCCTCTTCCACAAGGCTGTAATGCACGAAATTATTGAGTAATAAGTCAGAAAATTATTACACAAAAATCCAAAGAATGAAAACAAAGAATCATGAAAACATGGAAACATGATTCCATGTTTTAAGCCACCAAACAAAATGATTTTTCTTCCTTTTTTTTTTCTCTAATTTTTGGTCAGATTTCTTTCCTTCCTTTGTCCATTTATGAGCTGCAAAATCTCTATAAATAGGCATGCTTGAAGATAGTTTAGATGCTTAGTTCATAACTTACACAAATTCTAGTTTTAGGAGCACCAAAAGCTTCATTTCCTCCTCCTCTTGGCTGAATTCTTTCTTCAAGTTTTCAAGAATATTTTCTTTCATTTCACTCAAGGAAACCAAGTTCTCTTCCTTTCCTTCAAATCAATTAGGTAGGAGTTGTTTTTAAGTTTATTTCTATGCTTTGCTAAGTGTTGTTCTTGGTTCAAAATGATGATTTCATGGATTTTCTCTAGTTTTTCCATTTGGTTTTCTTCTTCCTTTCTTTGAACAATTCAGCCATATGGCCTAGGTGGGACTAAGATGATGGCTTGATGATGAGGACCTTGAGGGTGGGTTGTGAATCCATCACAAGTTAGGCCTCTAAAGCTTGAAAGTTCCACTTGATGCAAAACTTTAAAGAATAATATTTTTATGATGTTTTTATGATCTTGAGTTTAGAACTTGAAAGATGTATTTTTCACTTTGTCTTGCTAAGATATATTGGGTTGAATTTATATTTCTCTAAAGTCTTGGAAGAGCTCTAGTAAAGAAATAAAATGAACTTGCATCCATGTTTAAGTTTATGCCTTGCATAACCATGTTTACTTTCTATGTCATCACTAAATTCTCAGAATGAATAAATGAACTTGCATATTCATGTTTAAATTTCCAAGCTTGCATTTCATGTTTAAATTTCAAGTTGTCACTTAATCTCTAAAGATAATAAAGAAGTTGCATCTCATGTTTATTTTATGCTCTCACTTTATTTTATAATGGCTAAAAGAGTCAATGCATGGCATGTTTATTTTATGTCATCACCTAAAAATCCTAGACTCAAAGACTTGCTTATGAATCATAAGCGAAGAAATGAGATAATTGGAGTTAAAGAATTTATTCTTTAAGAAGTCTTGGAGATTAAAACTAAAATGTAATTCTCATCTCCCTCAATTCCTATGCGACTCCGGGGCTAAAATTATAAGATTCTCTTCCTCTATTCCTAAGCATATGTTCCAGCGGGCTACTTTTTCTTGCATCATGTTTATATTACAAGTTCTTGCATCATGTTTATATTACAAGTTCTTGCATCATGTTTAATTTTCAAGTTATCACCTTAAATCTTAAAGATAAAGAAATGGAATTGCATATCATGTTTATAATTCCAAGCTATCACCTTATAAAGATAAGATTAAAATAAGGTTGCATAGCATGGTAATAATTCAAAGATGTCACCTAAATCTCTAAAGCTCAAGACTTGCTCCTTTTATCTTAAGTGAAAGATTTAATTATGAACATTCTTTCAAGTTATAAATCGGTCCCATGGTTAATTTAGGCCTAAAGTCCTATGACTTCTTTCAAGTTTAACAAAAGGAATTAGTTTTAAAAGAGTTTTAAAACTTTGTAAGAATTTTATGGGAAGCTAGTAATTTATGTGTACTTAAAATGTGATTTGATGCTTATTAAGAATTTGGTGTCATTGATTGATTCCCTGGTTTGTATGTTATAGTTGTTGTTGCAAACAATGAAAACTTATGCATGAAATAAAGACATATTCTGTTATTGGAAGAAAGTGTATTCCTAAGAGTGCAATTTGGAAATTTCTGGCTAAGGAAAGATTTGGTATTTAAGCGTGTCCATTGTGACCCACCTTCTTCCTGGGAATCTCAGATGCATGATTACAGTTGGTATATATTTCGGCATAAGACTATAAATGAGAAAATGTTATGATGATTATGAATGAAGAATTGTATTATGATATAACATGCAAAGACTTAAAGGTGACTCAAAATATATGAGAAAATGATGGACAATTCAAACTATAGGCGGTGAAAAGGTGATTCTTGCCCCTAGTTATACTTCTCTCAAAAGGGTAAGAGCGAAATTTTACTTATCAAAAGGGATAAGTATGTGCTGGTGACGACTAGCAAGGTATGAGCTCATAACCTAGATTACTCCCAAAAGGGTGGAGTATAGGGTGGCCCAGGAAAATGATGATGAAAGTAACTTTAAGTCACCTAAGAAACTAAGTAAATGCATTATGTGAATATGATGTTCTATATGCATAGTATTTATGAATAATGATGAGAAATATAATATTCTGCTATGCATAGTATTATGAAATGATGAGGAATATGATGTGATTTTATGCATAACTATGTTATTATATGAAAGGAAAAGTTCATTATAAACATGACATGCTAAGTTTATGATGCATTATGAGCGCATGATAAAAGGGACAAACCTCGGTAAAGTATATTTTCGAACTTAATAAATCAATCTTAGCATGCTCACTATTTCATAATAACCCGAGGTTCCTGGGGACGATGATGATGACACAATGCATCATGAGGTGAGTACCCTACTAGATTCTTTATAAGTTTCTCACTCCCTCTATTTTCTTTCCATCTCGTCTTCAGAAATAGAAGGAAGCGTTCGTGAATCACATTGAGGCTTCAGACACTGAACTTGAATCCTCTAGTTTCACTCGTATATTTCAGATATCTATCCCTATCCTGGAGTGTTATTACTAGGTGCCATTAATGGATGTCACTCCATCCATATATTATTTATGTTTCTAAATTGCCTACACTTAGTCTTATTACTGTTGGTAGGCAAAATATCTATATGATATGTAATTATGGATGCTCCTGTATGATGGAGCCAATATATTATGATGTGATGTTTGTAAATTCCTATGTGTCTTTTAAATTTTGCTAAATCATTCACGTAAGCGCGGCTCACGTTTTCAATTATGTTTAAAAAAAAAAAATGGCCGTAATTTCACTAAGTATTTTCAAACATGATTAAGGAACTGAAACAAAGAGTAAAGTCTAGTAATTAATCAAATCCTCCTAGGTGTATTGGGTTAATTATTAGGGTGTTACACGCTCAGGGGTATTTTGGTCATTTTGAGTTGAAAGTGGAAAACGAGATTTTCACCTCGGATTTCGACATGACGGATCCAATCAAGCTTTCAAATTATTTAACAGATTTGGAGGGCTAGGACTAGAATATGCTGAATTTGGGTAAAAATGACCTCGGGGATTTTGGTCATTTATACTCGCGGAAAAAATTGAGGACGTAACTTACTCCCAGGCTTAAAACATTTAAGGGTTAAAATTCGTTATTAAAAAGTTAAAGATACTTGATCCTCGTGTCGATTCCGCTCAGAGTATACTAGCATTCTTGTCACGTATAATCCATTCATAAAGGAATGGATTTTTATGAACTACTTAATATGACGGTCCACCGGATCTTGAGATCAAGATTGAAAGTTAAGACGTTCCCATTAACTACAATGCTGGTTCTAACACATGGCTAGGATTGGATTGGTATTTTCTTAGTGGGAGACGTGAAAAATGTCATGAAGATTTGACATGTTCAGAGGTAGGGGTATTTTGTAGGCTCCTGTCCCGAATTCTCTGGAGAATTTGAAAGGAAATGGGGGACTCAACTTCTTGACTTGCATCAGCTCTACATAACCAGAGACTTTATACTCATTTAGAAATAGGAATTCCCTAGGTAATTTCTTATATAAATTAAAGACCTAACAATCCTCAATAGAGGAATATAATATTAGAAAAAAAGTTATGAGTGATTCCTCCAAGAAGTGGCAAGCCAGAAATTCTATTGAATGATAAAATGACCAAAATGCCCTGAGGTTATTTTCTCAAAATGAGGGTGATAACCCAAGCAACCCTAAAGGGGATGTTCTGAGGATAATAGGGGATTGTTTGTGTTATGTGTTAATAGAGCAGAAGAATCTCAATTTTGAGTTCGCACGCGATGACCAAAATGCCCAGGTGCGCTATTTGGATTTGGATACATCAACAAGCCCAAACCTCACTAAAATGTTTTAAAGGTGTTTTTAAGCTATGATTGACCATTGGTTAAGTTCAAATAGCCCTGGCGGTTTTTGAGTAAAATGACCATTTTGCCCCCTCTCTTTTATCCAAGTTTTGCAATTTTTGAGATTTTCGATTCGTCTAAATGAAACCTAACAATATTAGCTAGAATTAAAGCTTATAAATTCTAATCACTAATCTAGAGTCAAAATTATTTATTTAGATTGATTAGAACCTAAAATTGCTTAAAACACCCAAATTGCTTAAGTAATTCACTAAGCCCTTAACGTAAATTCTCTAAATTGCATGAATACCTTGCCTACACCTAAATAATACATGGAACACACAAAATCCTCTTCCACAAGGCTGTAATGGCTGAAATTATTGAGTAATAAGTCAGAAAATTATTACACAAAAATCCAAAGAATGAAAACAAAGAATCATGAAAACATGGAAACATGATTCCATGTTTTAAGCCACAAACAAAATGATTTTCTTCCTTATTTTTTTTCCTCTAATTTTTGGTCAGATTTCCTTCCTTCCTTTGTCCATTTATGAGCTGCAAAATCTCTATAAATAGGCATGCTTGAAAATAGTTTAAATGCTTAGTTCATAACTTACACAAATTCTTAGTTTTCAGCACCCAAAAGCTTTCTTTCTTCTTTCTCTTGGCCAAATTCTTCCTTTCAGCTTTTCAAGGATATTTTGCTTCATTTCACTCAAGGAAACCAAGTTCTCTTCCTTTCTTTCAAATCAAATTAGGTAGGGAGTTGTTTTTAAGTTTATTTCTATGCTTTGCTAAGTGTTGTTCTTGGTTTAAAATGATGATTTCATGGATTTTCTCTAGTTTTTCCATTTGGTTTTCTTCTTCCTTTCTTTGAACAATTCAGCCATATGGCCTAGGTGGGACTAAGATGATGGCTTGATGATGAGGACCTTGAGGGTGGGTTGTGAATCCATCACAAGTTAGGCCTCTAAAGCTTGAAAGTTTAAAACTGATGCAAAACTTTAAAGAATAATATTATGATGTTTTTATGATCTTGAGTTAAAGCTGAAAGATGTATTTTTCACTTTGTCTTGCTAAGATATATTGGGTTGAATTTATATTTCTCTAAAGTCTTGGAGAGCTCTAGTAAAGAAATAAAATGAACTTGCATCCATGTTTAAGTTTATGCCTTGCATAACCATGTTTACTTTCTATGTCATCACTAAATTCTCAAGAATGAATAAATGAACTTATATTCTCATGTTTAAATTTCCAAGCTTGCATTTCATGTTTATGTTTCGTTGTCACTTAATCTTCAAAGATAATGAAGAGGATGCATCTCATATTTATTTTATGCTCTCACTTTATTTTATAATGGCTAAAAGAATCAATGCATGACATGTATTTTTATGTCATCACCTAAAGATCTTAGAGCTCAAAGACTTGCCCAAGTATCACAAGCAAAGAAATAAGATTATTGGAGTTAAAGAATTGATTCTTTAAGAAGTCTTGAGATTGGAGCTTAAAAGATGTCATAATAATTCTCTTCTCCCTTCAGGTCCAATGCGGTCCGGGCTGGTCCTTAAGATTCTCTTTCTCTTCTCCTGGTCAAGTGCGGACTACCGCGCCCAGTTTCTTGCATCATGTTTATATTTCAAGTTCTTGCATCATGTTTAATTTTAAGTCATCACCTTAAATCTTAAAGATAAAGAAATGGATTTGCATATCATGTTTATAATTCCAAGTTATCACCTTATAATGACAAGATTAAAATGAGGTTGCATAGCATGTTTATGATTCTAAGATATCACATAAATCTCTTAAGCTCAAGACTTGCTCCTTTTATCTTAAGTGAGAATTTTAATCATGAAGATTCTTTCAAGTTTAGCAAAAAGAATTAATTTCTAAAAGAGTTTAAAGCTTTGCAAGGATTCTGGGAAACTAATATTTTATGTTCACTTAAAATGTGATTTATACAATTATATGAGGTTCATGATTCGGCTTCTGATATGAGATTAGTACCAATAAATGATGATGATTTAATATGTTTGGAGTTGATAATTATGGTTTATTGTTAAGAGAACGATTCTATGCATGTTAGTGACAAAACTATTTCCTAAACAACCTTAAATCTAGAATTTCCTAGTCTTTGACCCCTTAAGTTTATCCAATGCCAAATATGTTTTAGTATGATATAATTCTGTTTAAGATTGGTTAAGCCATGAAAAATTTGGTAACAATTAGTGTAGGATTGATCCAGAACACTAAAAATGAAACTAGCAACTAGAAAACCATAAAAGCAAGATTTCTAGAACTTTAGAGAATGAAATTTATGTATTCTGTCCAGAGCCTTTAGTGATTTTAAGAACCAGATTTTATCATATTTAGATAAGGGAGAATGATTCATAATTGGTTTAGTAATTAATTTTAGCATCATAAGGAAAGACGTAATGAAAAAGGTTAAAAACGCAACTTCTAGCAGGTAAAACCTTAAGAACAACTTCCTGTCTATGCTCCCCATATTGTCTAATAACGTTCTTAGGACTTATAATTGATGGTAATAAGTCCCTTAGATGCATAATTAATTCAGTTCAATAATTAAGGTTGCCCGATTCTAGAGTTTCGTTGTTTAAGCGGCTTTTCGATAAGGATTTATGATGATGCCTCTTTGATGTTTTAAATGATAAGTCTATGTAGTGATTTGATGCTTATTAAGTATTTGGTCATTGAATGATTTCCGAGCTTGCATGTTATAATTGCTGTTGCAAACAATGAGAATGCTTATGCATGAAATAATGAAATATTCTTTGTCCTGGAAGAAAGTATATTCCTATTTAAAAGTGTAATTTGGAAAGGTTCTTCTAGGAAAGACTTGGTATTTAAGTGTCCATTTGTGACCCACCTCTCTTTCCTGGGAATCTTTTAGGATGCATGATTACAGTTGGTATATATATTCTAGGAATAAGACTATAAACGAGAAAATGTTATAAATGATTATGAATTGAGAATTGTATTATGATATAACATGCAAAGACTTAAAGGTGACTTAAAATATATAAAATGATCCTTGGACTTCAAACTATAGGCGGTGAAAAGGTGATTCTTGCCCCTAGTCCGTTCTCTCAAAAGGGTAGAGACGAGAATTTTACTTATCAAAAGGGATAAGTACCTGGTGACGACTAGCAAGGTATGAGCTCATAACCTAGATTACTCCCAAAAGGGTGGAGCATAGGGTAGCCAGGAAAATGATGATGAAAGTAACTTTAAGTCACCTAAGAAACTAAGTAAATGCATTATGTGAATGATGTTCTGCTATGCATAGTATTTATGAGATGATGATGAGAAATATGATGTTATGCTATGCATAGTATTATGAAATGATGATGAGGAATATGATGTGATTTTATGCATAACTATGTTATTATATATGAAAGGAAAAGTTCATTATAAACATGACATGCTAAGTTTATGATGCATTATAAGACGCATGATTAAAATGAATGGACCTCGGTAAAGTATATTTCCAAACTAATTAAATCAATCTTAGCATGCTCACATTTTCATAATGAAACCCAAAGTTCCTGGGACGATGATGATGACACAATGCATATGAGGTGAGTCCCTCCTAAGATTCTTTTATAAGTTTCTCATTCCCTCTTTCTTTCTTTCCATCTCGTCTTCAGAAAGTGATGGTGATGTTCGTGATTACTCTTGATGCTCTCACCTGGTAGATGCACGTGATCTTGTGAACCAGCTTATTATTCTTGAGGAACGTCTCGCTAGACCTTGAGCGTGAACTCGATATCTATTCCTATCTGAAGTGTTATAAATAGGTGCCATTAATAGATGTTTTTCCATCCATATATTATTTATGTTTTGTTAGATTGCCTACATCTAGCTTATTCTGTTGGTAGGCAAAATATCTATGTGAAATGTAATTATGGATATCATATGATAGAGCCAATATGATGTGTTCTTCATGATATGTCCTTATTTTTGTCCTTTTATCATTATAAATTTCACGTTATGCGAGCTCACGTTTTCAATTATGTTTAAAAAAAAAAATGGCTCGTAATTTCACTAAGTATTTTCAAAGCATGATTAAGGAACTGAAGCAAAGAGTAAAGTCTAGTAATTAATAACAGATACTACCTAGGTGTATTGGGTTAATTATTAGGGTGTTACATTTTGGTATCGAGTTCGGTTCTCACGAGCATAAAGGATGGAGCTGGCTATGCTTACTAAAGCATAATACGTTAGTAATGTCATGTGTAGATGTTTATCATTAGGATAGAGCTTGAGGATAAAAAATACGTGACTCCTGTATGTTGAAAGTGCCATGGTAACTTGCTCACTTTGCATGGAATGGGCATAATCACCTCGAGTGTTCCTGTTTTGTGTGTATGGGGACCAATGGCACGACGACAACAGACTAGGAGCGGCAACAGATAACCAAGATAATGGACCAACTGAAGCACTTCGCGACGTAGCAAGGACCATGAGAATGATGATGGAACGGATGGATGTAAAATCGTCAACTAATATAAATCAAGGACATAAAATTCCCGAACATGCTCGTTTGGGGAATTCGTAAGGCGAATGCCACCTGTTTTTCAGGGACCTGAATCCTAATGTAGCAGATGAATGGATTGGAATATTGAGAAGGTCTTTGCTGTAGTTCCATGTTCAAGGAGCGGAAGGTCACTTTGCCACCCACATGCTTGAGGTGATGCGCTATGGTGGACTTGAAGACTCCTGGAGGCACGAAGTGGACATTGATTGGGAATTATTGGTCCATTTTAAAGTATTTTACGGAGTCGGTTAGAAATGCTAAGGACATTGAATTCATGCAACTTGTCGGGGAATATGAATGTGGCTCAATATCTGCTCCAATTTGAGGAACTCATAAGTTCTCAAGGATGTACCAAGGTAACCCTGATGAGTATTGGAAATGCATTAAATACGAGTTCAGGGTTAAAGGCAGAACTTAATGTGGAGGTTGCGCACTTGGAAATCAGGGATTTCTCTACCTTAATCAACAAATGCCGCATCATTGAAGAAGCTAGAACAGGTACTTCAAACCCTGAGAATATCATCAAAAGCTGACATCTCAAGGTCAACAATTCAAGAGGCAAAATCGACCTCCATTTCCACATCAATCAAGATCACAAGTGCCACAAAGGAACTTTCAAGGAAGACCGAACAACAACAACAACCGCTATAATAATCCCAGCAACAATCGCAACAACAATAATAATAACAATAAAGGGAAAGTACTACAAAGAGGTACAGCAGCACCTACCCACGACCAATGCCCATCCATGGAATGTCCCAAGTGCGGCAAGAATCATGGGAGCATGCCATGTGGAGCCGGAACAAACGTGTGCTACTGGTGTGGAAAACCAGGTCATTACTCAGGAGAGTCAGGAAAGAAACCCGCCAACCCCGATATGCAAGCCAGAATCCAAGGAAGGGGTTTCACGTTAAGTGAAGAAACAACAAAGTCACGAAATCTCGTGGAAGGTAAGTGTAATATGTATGGTAGAAACTTAATTGTCCTATGATTCTGGCGCTTCCATTCTTTTATCTCCCACTATGTGTTAAAACCCTTAACTTGCATATAATTGAGCTTCCTTTGACCTTATTGTTTCTACCCTCCTTGGAAAATCCGTTAGGACTTGTAAATGTTGTTTAGATTGCCATTTTGTTATTGAGAATAGATCATTTGTTTTAGATCTCATTTGCTTACCCAGTGCAAGGTTTAGATGTGATTCTTGGCATGGATTGGCTTGAAGCCAACCATGTACTATTTTAAGGTGCTATAAAACCATTACTTTTTTTCCTGTTCCCATTAGACCTAAGAAACCCATAAGTCTTTACATAACAAATTGGAGTAGGTTGTGGTAAGGGTGAGAGTAAAGGTTATATTTTCTTAGCCGCTAGTGATGTAGACTTTGAGCAAAGTCTGAATAGATCCAGATAGTAAGAAATTATCAAAATATTACGATGAGATACCAAGTTTTCCCCAAGAGAGATAGAGTTTTCCATAGAATTGCTTAGGGAAAAGGTCCAATATCCATAGCCCCATCCAGATATTACGTAAGTTCGCAGGGTTGAAGCTTAGTTGGAGGATTTATTGGAGAAAAAGTTTGTCAGACCTATGCGTCACCTTGGAGCCCTGTGTTGTTTGTGAAGAAAAGGATGGGAGTATGAGTATGTGTGTTGATTATTAGTAGCAATTGAATAAAGTGAGGTGAGAAAACAATGCTTGCTGGGATTAGAATGCTTGATAGACAGACTTAAAGGCGCAACGTGCTTTCTAAGATTGGATTAAGGTGAGGTTACCACCGTAGGGTGAGAGATAGAGATATACCAAAAACGGCCTTTCGTACCAAAAATTGAGCCATTTGAGGAGTTTGCGTAATGTCCTTTGGATTCACCAATGCTCGGCAATTCCTATGGATTACATGAATAGGATCTTTAGACTTTATTTAGATTCATTTGTGGTTGTCTTTATAGATGACATTCTTATCTCTTTAAGCCCATGGGAGCATGAATGCCACCTAACTATAATCCTGGAAATCCTAAAGGAAAAGAAACTATATGCCAAGCTTTCTAAGTGTGATTTGGTTGGATGAGGTGAAATTTTCAGGCATTTAGTATCTAAGAAAGGAATTGTTGTAGATCCTAGTAAGGTGGAAACGGTTGTAAGACTGGAAAGACCAACCACGACAGATTCGAAGTTAAGGAGCTTCTTAAGTTTACACATTACCTCGGTTTATCAAGGGATTTTCCAGATTTCCCTTCCTCCTGACTAAGCTGGCAACTGAGAAAAACACCTCTTTTTCAGTGGACCATAGAAGTGAAAGAGCTTAGAAGAAGCTGAAACACAAGCTAACCTTGACCCCTCTTTTAGTGTTACCTGACCCAATGTGCCCTTCGGAAGTGTCCTGTAATGCTTCGGAGGAAGGGTTGGGTTGTGTAATGTGGGATGGGCAAGTGGTGGCCTATGCATCGAGGCAACTCAGAGCAGATGAGGCAAATTACCCCCATGACCTTGAGTTAGCTGGTGCTGTTTGCTCTAAAGATTTGGAGACACCATTTATACGGAGTGAGGTTTGAGGTGTTTTCTGATCACAAGAGTTTGAAATCTCTTTTGATCAAAGGGGATAAACATGAGGCAAAGAAGGTGGATAGAATTTTAAAAGATTATGATTTAGA